>JASGCC010002203.1:0-29824 GCA_030067915.1 Hydractinia echinata | reverse complement strand
GATTTACGGGAAATCGCGGGTTTTCGGTTGCCGGCGATTAAACTGCTTTCATTCGGCGTCTCATCAAAAATGAAAATATTTTTGAAAACTACAAGTCTCATGGGTTTTAGTGGTGAAAAAATAATTTTAAAAATCGTTCGGGAAATGAGTTTACTCCTGCTTACTTTCTTTGTATACATTCGACTATACGGGATTTACGGGAAATCGCGGGTTTTCGGTTGCCGGCGATTAAACTGCTTTCATTCGGCGTCTCATCAAAAATGAAAATATTTTTGAAAACTACAAGTCTCATGGGTTTTAGTGGTGAAAAAATAATTTTAAAAATCGTTCGGGAAATGAGTTTACTCCCTGCTTACTTTCTTTGTATACATTCGACTATACGGGATCCGGATTTACGGGAAATCGCGGGTTTTCGGTTGCCGGCGATTAAACTGCTTTCATTCGGCGTCTCATCAAAAATGAAAATATTTTTGAAAACTACAAGTCTCATGGGTTTTAGTGGTGAAAAAATAATTTTAAAAATCGTTCGGGAAATGAGTTTACTCCCTGCTTACTTTCTTTGTATACATTCGACTATACGGGATTCGGGATCGGGAAATCGCGGTTTTCGGTTGCCGGCGATTAAACTGCTTTCATTCGGCGTCTCATCAAAAATGAAAATATTTTTGAAAACTACAAGTCTCATGGGTTTTAGTGGTGAAAAAATAATTTTAAAAATCGTTCGGGAAATGAGTTTACTCCCTGCTTACTTTCTTTGTATACATTCGACTATACGGGATTTACGGGAAATCGCGGGTTTTCGGTTGCCGGCGATTAAACTGCTTTCATTCGGCGTCTCATCAAAAATGAAAATATTTTTGAAAACTACAAGTCTCATGGGTTTTAGTGGTGAAAAAATAATTTTAAAAATCGTTCGGGAAATGAGTTTACTCCCTGCTTACTTTCTTTGTATACATTCGACTATACGGGATCGGGATTTACGGGAAATCGCGGGTTTTCGGTTGCCGGCGATTAAACTGCTTTCATTCGGCGTCTCATCAAAAATGAAAATATTTTTGAAAACTACAAGTCTCATGGGTTTTAGTGGTGAAAAAATAATTTTAAAAATCGTTCGGGAAATGAGTTTACTCCCTGCTTACTTTCTTTGTATACATTCGACTATACGGGATTTACGGGAAATCGCGGGTTTTCGGTTGCCGGCGATTAAACTGCTTTCATTCGGCGTCTCATCAAAAATGAAAATATTTTTGAAAACTACAAGTCTCATGGGTTTTAGTGGTGAAAAAATAATTTTAAAAATCGTTCGGGAAATGAGTTTACTCCCTGCTTACTTTCTTTGTATACATTCGACTATACGGGATTTACGGGAAATCGCGGGTTTTCGGTTGCCGGCGATTAAACTGCTTTCATTCGGCGTCTCATCAAAAATGAAAATATTTTTGAAAACTACAAGTCTCATGGGTTTTAGTGGTGAAAAAATAATTTTAAAAATCGTTCGGGAAATGAGTTTACTCCCTGCTTACTTTCTTTGTATACATTCGACTATACGGGATATTTACGGGAAATCGCGGGTTTTCGGTTGCCGGCGATTAAACTGCTTTCATTCGGCGTCTCATCAAAAATGAAAATATTTTTGAAAACTACAAGTCTCATGGGTTTTAGTGGTGAAAAAATAATTTTAAAAATCGTTCGGGAAATGAGTTTACTCCTGCTTACTTTCTTTGTATACATTCGACTATACGGGATTTACGGGAAATCGCGGGTTTTCGGTTGCCGGCGATTAAACTGCTTTCATTCGGCGTCTCATCAAAAATGAAAATATTTTTGAAAACTACAAGTCTCATGGGTTTTAGTGGTGAAAAAATAATTTTAAAAATCGTTCGGGAAATGAGTTTACTCCCTGCTTACTTTCTTTGTATACATTCGACTATACGGGATATTTACGGGAAATCGCGGGTTTTCGGTTGCCGGCGATTAAACTGCTTTCATTCGGCGTCTCATCAAAAATGAAAATATTTTTGAAAACTACAAGTCTCATGGGTTTTAGTGGTGAAAAAATAATTTTAAAAATCGTTCGGGAAATGAGTTTACTCCCTGCTTACTTTCTTTGTATACATTCGACTATACGGGATTTACGGGAAATCGCGGGTTTTCGGTTGCCGGCGATTAAACTGCTTTCATTCGGCGTCTCATCAAAAATGAAAATATTTTTGAAAACTACAAGTCTCATGGGTTTTAGTGGTGAAAAAATAATTTTAAAAATCGTTCGGGAAATGAGTTTACTCCCTGCTTACTTTCTTTGTATACATTCGACTATACGGGATGGGATTTACGGGAAATCGCGGGTTTTCGGTTGCCGGCGATTAAACTGCTTTCATTCGGCGTCTCATCAAAAATGAAAATATTTTTGAAAACTACAAGTCTCATGGGTTTTAGTGGTGAAAAAATAATTTTAAAAATCGTTCGGGAAATGAGTTTACTCCCTGCTTACTTTCTTTGTATACATTCGACTATACGGGATGGGATTTACGGGAAATCGCGGGTTTTCGGTTGCCGGCGATTAAACTGCTTTCATTCGGCGTCTCATCAAAAATGAAAATATTTTTGAAAACTACAAGTCTCATGGGTTTTAGTGGTGAAAAAATAATTTTAAAAATCGTTCGGGAAATGAGTTTACTCCCTGCTTACTTTCTTTGTATACATTCGACTATACGGGATTTACGGGAAATCGCGGGTTTTCGGTTGCCGGCGATTAAACTGCTTTCATTCGGCGTCTCATCAAAAATGAAAATATTTTTGAAAACTACAAGTCTCATGGGTTTTAGTGGTGAAAAAATAATTTTAAAAATCGTTCGGGAAATGAGTTTACTCCCTGCTTACTTTCTTTGTATACATTCGACTATACGGGCGATCGCGGGTTTTCGGTTGCCGGCGATTAAACTGCTTTCATTCGGCGTCTCATCAAAAATGAAAATATTTTTGAAAACTACAAGTCTCCTGGGTTTTAGTGGTGAAAAAATAATTTTAAAAATCGTTCGGGAAATGAGTTTACTCCCTGCTTACTTTCTTTGTATACATTCGACTATACGGGATTTACGGGAAATCGCGGGTTTTCGGTTGCCGGCGATTAAACTGCTTTCATTCGGCGTCTCATCAAAAATGAAAATATTTTTGAAAACTACAAGTCTCATGGGTTTTAGTGGTGAAAAAATAATTTTAAAAATCGTTCGGGAAATGAGTTTACTCCCTGCTTACTTTCTTTGTATACATTCGACTATACGGGATTTACGGGAAATCGCGGGTTTTCGGTTGCCGGCGATTAAACTGCTTTCATTCGGCGTCTCATCAAAAATGAAAATATTTTTGAAAACTACAAGTCTCATGGGTTTTAGTGGTGAAAAAATAATTTTAAAAATCGTTCGGGAAATGAGTTTACTCCCTGCTTACTTTCTTTGTATACATTCGACTATACGGGATTTACGGGAAATCGCGGGTTTTCGGTTGCCGGCGATTAAACTGCTTTCATTCGGCGTCTCATCAAAAATGAAAATATTTTTGAAAACTACAAGTCTCATGGGTTTTAGTGGTGAAAAAATAATTTTAAAAATCGTTCGGGAAATGAGTTTACTCCCTGCTTACTTTCTTTGTATACATTCGACTATACGGGATTTACGGGAAATCGCGGGTTTTCGGTTGCCGGCGATTAAACTGCTTTCATTCGGCGTCTCATCAAAAATGAAAATATTTTTGAAAACTACAAGTCTCATGGGTTTTAGTGGTGAAAAAATAATTTTAAAAATCGTTCGGGAAATGAGTTTACTCCCTGCTTACTTTCTTTGTATACATTCGACTATACGGGATCGGGATTTACGGGAAATCGCGGGTTTTCGGTTGCCGGCGATTAAACTGCTTTCATTCGGCGTCTCATCAAAAATGAAAATATTTTTGAAAACTACAAGTCTCATGGGTTTTAGTGGTGAAAAAATAATTTTAAAAATCGTTCGGGAAATGAGTTTACTCCCTGCTTACTTTCTTTGTATACATTCGACTATACGGGATTTACGGGAAATCGCGGGTTTTCGGTTGCCGGCGATTAAACTGCTTTCATTCGGCGTCTCATCAAAAATGAAATATTTTTGAAAACTACAAGTCTCATGGGTTTTAGTGGTGAAAAAATAATTTTAAAAATCGTTCGGGAAATGAGTTTACTCCCTGCTTACTTTCTTTGTATACATTCGACTATACGGGATTTACGGGAAATCGCGGGTTTTCGGTTGCCGGCGATTAAACTGCTTTCATTCGGCGTCTCATCAAAAATGAAAATATTTTTGAAAACTACAAGTCTCATGGGTTTTAGTGGTGAAAAAATAATTTTAAAAATCGTTCGGGAAATGAGTTTACTCCCTGCTTACTTTCTTTGTATACATTCGACTATACGGGCGATCGCGGGATTTCGGTTGCCGGCGATTAAACTGCTTTCATTCGGCGTCTCATCAAAAATGAAAATATTTTTGAAAACTACAAGTCTCATGGGTTTTAGTGGTGAAAAAATAATTTTAAAAATCGTTCGGGAAATGAGTTTACTCCCTGCTTACTTTCTTTGTATACATTCGACTATACGGGATTTACGGGAAATCGCGGGTTTTCGGTTGCCGGCGATTAAACTGCTTTCATTCGGCGTCTCATCAAAAATGAAAATATTTTTGAAAACTACAAGTCTCATGGGTTTTAGTGGTGAAAAAATAATTTTAAAAATCGTTCGGGAAATGAGTTTACTCCCTGCTTACTTTCTTTGTATACATTCGACTATACGGGATTTACGGGAAATCGCGGGTTTTCGGTTGCCGGCGATTAAACTGCTTTCATTCCGCGTCTCATCAAAAATGAAAATATTTTTGAAAACTACAAGTCTTATGGGTTTTAGTGGTGAAAAAATAATTTTAAAAATCGTTCGGGAAATGAGTTTACTCCCTGCTTACTTTCTTTGTATACATTCGACTATACGGGATGGGATTTACGGGAAATCGCGGGTTTTCGGTTGCCGGCGATTAAACTGCTTTCATTCGGCGTCTCATCAAAAATGAAAATATTTTTGAAAACTACAAGTCTCATGGGTTTTAGTGGTGAAAAAATAATTTTAAAAATCGTTCGGGAAATGAGTTTACTCCCTGCTTACTTTCTTTGTATACATTCGACTATACGGGATGGATTTACGGGAAATCGCGGGTTTTCGGTTGCCGGCGATTAAACTGCTTTCATTCGGCGTCTCATCAAAAATACAAGTCTCATGGGTTTTAGTGGTGAAAAAATAATTTTAAAAATCGTTCGGGAAATGAGTTTACTCCCTGCTTACTTTCTTTGTATACATTCGACTATACGGGATTTACGGGAAATCGCGGGTTTTCGGTTGCCGGCGATTAAACTGCTTTCATTCGGCGTCTCATCAAAAATGAAAATATTTTTGAAAACTACAAGTCTCATGGGTTTTAGTGGTGAAAAAATAATTTTAAAAATCGTTCGGGAAATGAGTTTACTCCTGCTTACTTTCTTTGTATACATTCGACTATACGGGACGGGATTTACGGGAAATCGCGGGTTTTCGGTTGCCGGCGATTAAACTGCTTTCATTCGGCGTCTCATCAAAAACTACAAGTCTCATGGGTTTTAGTGGTGAAAAAATAATTTTAAAAATCGTTCGGGAAATGAGTTTACTCCTGCTTACTTTCTTTGTATACATTCGACTATACGGGATTTACGGGAAATCGCGGGTTTTCGGTTGCCGGCGATTAAACTGCTTTCATTCGGCGTCTCATCAAAAATGAAAATATTTTTGAAAACTACAAGTCTCATGGGTTTTAGTGGTGAAAAAATAATTTTAAAAATCGTTCGGGAAATGAGTTTACTCCCTGCTTACTTTCTTTGTATACATTCGACTATACGGGATTTACGGGAAATCGCGGGTTTTCGGTTGCCGGCGATTAAACTGCTTTCATTCGGCGTCTCATCAAAAATGAAAATATTTTTGAAAACTACAAGTCTCATGGGTTTTAGTGGTGAAAAAATAATTTTAAAAATCGTTCGGGAAATGAGTTTACTCCCTGCTTACTTTCTTTGTATACATTCGACTATACGGGATCCGGGATTTACGGGAAATCGCGGGTTTTCGGTTGCCGGCGATTAAACTGCTTTCATTCGGCGTCTCATCAAAAATGAAAATATTTTTGAAAACTACAAGTCTCATGGGTTTTAGTGGTGAAAAAATAATTTTAAAAATCGTTCGGGAAATGAGTTTACTCCCTGCTTACTTTCTTTGTATACATTCGACTATACGGGATTTACGGGAAATCGCGGGTTTTCGGTTGCCGGCGATTAAACTGCTTTCATTCGGCGTCTCATCAAAAATGAAAATATTTTTGAAAACTACAAGTCTCATGGGTTTTAGTGGTGAAAAAATAATTTTAAAAATCGTTCGGGAAATGAGTTTACTCCTGCTTACTTTCTTTGTATACATTCGACTATACGGGATTTTACGGGAAATCGCGGGTTTTCGGTTGCCGGCGATTAAACTGCTTTCATTCGGCGTCTCATCAAAAATGAAAATATTTTTGAAAACTACAAGTCTCATGGGTTTTAGTGGTGAAAAAATAATTTTAAAAATCGTTCGGGAAATGAGTTTACTCCTGCTTACTTTCTTTGTATACATTCGACTATACGGGATTTACGGGAAATCGCGGGTTTTCGGTTGCCGGCGATTAAACTGCTTTCATTCGGCGTCTCATCAAAAATGAAAATATTTTTGAAAACTACAAGTCTCATGGGTTTTAGTGGTGAAAAAATAATTTTAAAAATCGTTCGGGAAATGAGTTTACTCCCTGCTTACTTTCTTTGTATACATTCGACTATACGGGGATGGATTTACGGGAAATCGCGGGTTTTCGGTTGCCGGCGATTAAACTGCTTTCATTCGGCATCAAAACTACAAGTCTCATGGGTTTTAGTGGTGAAAAAATAATTTTAAAAATCGTTCGGGAAATGAGTTTACTCCCTGCTTACTTTCTTTGTATACATTCGACTATACGGGATTTACGGGAAATCGCGGGTTTTCGGTTGCCGGCGATTAAACTGCTTTCATTCGGCGTCTCATCAAAAATGAAAATATTTTTGAAAACTACAAGTCTCATGGGTTTTAGTGGTGAAAAAATAATTTTAAAAATCGTTCGGGAAATGAGTTTACTCCTGCTTACTTTCTTTGTATACATTCGACTATACGGGATTTACGGGAAATCGCGGGTTTTCGGTTGCCGGCGATTAAACTGCTTTCATTCGGCGTCTCATCAAAAATGAAAATATTTTTGAAAACTACAAGTCTCATGGGTTTTAGTGGTGAAAAAATAATTTTAAAAATCGTTCGGGAAATGAGTTTACTCCCTGCTTACTTTCTTTGTATACATTCGACTATACGGGATGGGATTTACGGGAAATCGCGGGTTTTCGGTTGCCGGCGATTAAACTGCTTTCATTCGGCGTCTCATCAAAAACTACAAGTCTCATGGGTTTTAGTGGTGAAAAAATAATTTTAAAAATCGTTCGGGAAATGAGTTTACTCCCTGCTTACTTTCTTTGTATACATTCGACTATACGGGATTTACGGGAAATCGCGGGTTTTCGGTTGCCGGCGATTAAACTGCTTTCATTCGGCGTCTCATCAAAAATGAAAATATTTTTGAAAACTACAAGTCTCATGGGTTTTAGTGGTGAAAAAATAATTTTAAAAATCGTTCGGGAAATGAGTTTACTCCCTGCTTACTTTCTTTGTATACATTCGACTATACGGGATTTACGGGAAATCGCGGGTTTTCGGTTGCCGGCGATTAAACTGCTTTCATTCGGCGTCTCATCAAAAATGAAAATATTTTTGAAAACTACAAGTCTCATGGGTTTTAGTGGTGAAAAAATAATTTTAAAAATCGTTCGGGAAATGAGTTTACTCCCTGCTTACTTTCTTTGTATACATTCGACTATACGGGATTTACGGGAAATCGCGGGTTTTCGGTTGCCGGCGATTAAACTGCTTTCATTCGGCGTCTCATCAAAAATGAAAATATTTTTGAAAACTACAAGTCTCATGGGTTTTAGTGGTGAAAAAATAATTTTAAAAATCGTTCGGGAAATGAGTTTACTCCCTGCTTACTTTCTTTGTATACATTCGACTATACGGGATTTACGGGAAATCGCGGGTTTTCGGTTGCCGGCGATTAAACTGCTTTCATTCGGCGTCTCATCAAAAATGAAAATATTTTTGAAAACTACAAGTCTCATGGGTTTTAGTGGTGAAAAAATAATTTTAAAAATCGTTCGGGAAATGAGTTTACTCCCTGCTTACTTTCTTTGTATACATTCGACTATACGGGATGGGATTTACGGGAAATCGCGGGTTTTCGGTTGCCGGCGATTAAACTGCTTTCATTCGGCGTCTCATCAAAAATGAAAATATTTTTGAAAACTACAAGTCTCATGGGTTTTAGTGGTGAAAAAATAATTTTAAAAATCGTTCGGGAAATGAGTTTACTCCCTGCTTACTTTCTTTGTATACATTCGACTATACGGGATGGGATTTACGGGAAATCGCGGGTTTTCGGTTGCCGGCGATTAAACTGCTTTCATTCGGCGTCTCATCAAAAATGAAAATATTTTTGAAAACTACAAGTCTCATGGGTTTTAGTGGTGAAAAAATAATTTTAAAAATCGTTCGGGAAATGAGTTTACTCCCTGCTTACTTTCTTTGTATACATTCGACTATACGGGATTTACGGGAAATCGCGGGTTTTCGGTTGCCGGCGATTAAACTGCTTTCATTCGGCGTCTCATCAAAAATGAAAATATTTTTGAAAACTACAAGTCTCATGGGTTTTAGTGGTGAAAAAATAATTTTAAAAATCGTTCGGGAAATGAGTTTACTCCTGCTTACTTTCTTTGTATACATTCGACTATACGGGATTTACGGGAAATCGCGGGTTTTCGGTTGCCGGCGATTAAACTGCTTTCATTCGGCGTCTCATCAAAAATGAAAATATTTTTGAAAACTACAAGTCTCATGGGTTTTAGTGGTGAAAAAATAATTTTAAAAATCGTTCGGGAAATGAGTTTACTCCCTGCTTACTTTCTTTGTATACATTCGACTATACGGGATTTACGGGAAATCGCGGGTTTTCGGTTGCCGGCGATTAAACTGCTTTCATTCGGCGTCTCATCAAAAATGAAAATTTTTGAAAACTACAAGTCTCATGGGTTTTAGTGGTGAAAAAATAATTTTAAAAATCGTTCGGGAAATGAGTTTACTCCCTGCTTACTTTCTTTGTATACATTCGACTATACGGGATTTACGGGAAATCGCGGGTTTTCGGTTGCCGGCGATTAAACTGCTTTCATTCGGCGTCTCATCAAAAATGAAAATATTTTTGAAAACTACAAGTCTCATGGGTTTTAGTGGTGAAAAAATAATTTTAAAAATCGTTCGGGAAATGAGTTTACTCCTGCTTACTTTCTTTGTATACATTCGACTATACGGGATTTACGGGAAATCGCGGGTTTTCGGTTGCCGGCGATTAAACTGCTTTCATTCGGCGTCTCATCAAAAATGAAAATATTTTTGAAAACTACAAGTCTCATGGGTTTTAGTGGTGAAAAAATAATTTTAAAAATCGTTCGGGAAATGAGTTTACTCCCTGCTTACTTTCTTTGTATACATTCGACTATACGGGATGGGATTTACGGGAAATCGCGGGTTTTCGGTTGCCGGCGATTAAACTGCTTTCATTCGGCGTCTCATCAAAAATGAAAATATTTTTGAAAACTACAAGTCTCATGGGTTTTAGTGGTGAAAAAATAATTTTAAAAATCGTTCGGGAAATGAGTTTACTCCTGCTTACTTTCTTTGTATACATTCGACTATACGGGATTTACGGGAAATCGCGGGTTTTCGGTTGCCGGCGATTAAACTGCTTTCATTCGGCGTCTCATCAAAAATGAAAATATTTTGAAAACTACAAGTCTCATGGGTTTTAGTGGTGAAAAAATAATTTTAAAAATCGTTCGGGAAATGAGTTTACTCCTGCTTACTTTCTTTGTATACATTCGACTATACGGGATCCGGGATTTACGGGAAATCGCGGGTTTTCGGTTGCCGGCGATTAAACTGCTTTCATTCGGCGTCTCATCAAAAATGAAAATATTTTTGAAAACTACAAGTCTCATGGGTTTTAGTGGTGAAAAAATAATTTTAAAAATCGTTCGGGAAATGAGTTTACTCCCTGCTTACTTTCTTTGTATACATTCGACTATACGGGCCGATGGGATTTACGGGAAATCGCGGGTTTTCGGTTGCCGGCGATTAAACTGCTTTCATTCGGCGTCTCATCAAAAATGAAAATATTTTTGAAAACTACAAGTCTCATGGGTTTTAGTGGTGAAAAAATAATTTTAAAAATCGTTCGGGAAATGAGTTTACTCCCTGCTTACTTTCTTTGTATACATTCGACTATACGGGATTTACGGGAAATCGCGGGTTTTCGGTTGCCGGCGATTAAACTGCTTTCATTCGGCGTCTCATCAAAAATGAAAATATTTTTGAAAACTACAAGTCTCATGGGTTTTAGTGGTGAAAAAATAATTTTAAAAATCGTTCGGGAAATGAGTTTACTCCCTGCTTACTTTCTTTGTATACATTCGACTATACGGGATCCGGGATTTACGGGAAATCGCGGGTTTTCGGTTGCCGGCGATTAAACTGCTTTCATTCGGCGTCTCATCAAAAATGAAAATATTTTTGAAAACTACAAGTCTCATGGGTTTTAGTGGTGAAAAAATAATTTTAAAAATCGTTCGGGAAATGAGTTTACTCCCTGCTTACTTTCTTTGTATACATTCGACTATACGGGATTTACGGGAAATCGCGGGTTTTCGGTTGCCGGCGATTAAACTGCTTTCATTCGGCGTCTCATCAAAAATGAAAATATTTTTGAAAACTACAAGTCTCATGGGTTTTAGTGGTGAAAAAATAATTTTAAAAATCGTTCGGGAAATGAGTTTACTCCCTGCTTACTTTCTTTGTATACATTCGACTATACGGGATTTACGGGAAATCGCGGGTTTTCGGTTGCCGGCGATTAAACTGCTTTCATTCGGCGTCTCATCAAAAATGAAAATATTTTTGAAAACTACAAGTCTCATGGGTTTTAGTGGTGAAAAAATAATTTTAAAAATCGTTCGGGAAATGAGTTTACTCCCTGCTTACTTTCTTTGTATACATTCGACTATACGGGATCCGGGATTTACGGGAAATCGCGGGTTTTCGGTTGCCGGCGATTAAACTGCTTTCATTCGGCGTCTCATCAAAAATGAAAATATTTTTGAAAACTACAAGTCTCATGGGTTTTAGTGGTGAAAAAATAATTTTAAAAATCGTTCGGGAAATGAGTTTACTCCCTGCTTACTTTCTTTGTATACATTCGACTATACGGGATTTACGGGAAATCGCGGGTTTTCGGTTGCCGGCGATTAAACTGCTTTCATTCGGCGTCTCATCAAAAATGAAAATATTTTTGAAAACTACAAGTCTCATGGGTTTTAGTGGTGAAAAAATAATTTTAAAAATCGTTCGGGAAATGAGTTTACTCCCTGCTTACTTTCTTTGTATACATTCGACTATACGGGATGGGATTTACGGGAAATCGCGGGTTTTCGGTTGCCGGCGATTAAACTGCTTTCATTCGGCGTCTCATCAAAAATGAAAATATTTTTGAAAACTACAAGTCTCATGGGTTTTAGTGGTGAAAAAATAATTTTAAAAATCGTTCGGGAAATGAGTTTACTCCCTGCTTACTTTCTTTGTATACATTCGACTATACGGGATTTACGGGAAATCGCGGGTTTTCGGTTGCCGGCGATTAAACTGCTTTCATTCGGCGTCTCATCAAAAATGAAAATATTTTTGAAAACTACAAGTCTCATGGGTTTTAGTGGTGAAAAAATAATTTTAAAAATCGTTCGGGAAATGAGTTTACTCCCTGCTTACTTTCTTTGTATACATTCGACTATACGGGCACGGGATTTACGGGAAATCGCGGGTTTTCGGTTGCCGGCGATTAAACTGCTTTCATTCGGCGTCTCATCAAAAATACAAGTCTCATGGGTTTTAGTGGTGAAAAAATAATTTTAAAAATCGTTCGGGAAATGAGTTTACTCCCTGCTTACTTTCTTTGTATACATTCGACTATACGGGATTTACGGGAAATCGCGGGTTTTCGGTTGCCGGCGATTAAACTGCTTTCATTCGGCGTCTCATCAAAAATGAAAATATTTTTGAAAACTACAAGTCTCATGGGTTTTAGTGGTGAAAAAATAATTTTAAAAATCGTTCGGGAAATGAGTTTACTCCCTGCTTACTTTCTTTGTATACATTCGACTATACGGGATTTACGGGAAATCGCGGGTTTTCGGTTGCCGGCGATTAAACTGCTTTCATTCGGCGTCTCATCAAAAATGAAAATATTTTTGAAAACTACAAGTCTCATGGGTTTTAGTGGTGAAAAAATAATTTTAAAAATCGTTCGGGAAATGAGTTTACTCCCTGCTTACTTTCTTTGTATACATTCGACTATACGGGCCGATCCGGGATTTACGGGAAATCGCGGGTTTTCGGTTGCCGGCGATTAAACTGCTTTCATTCGGCGTCTCATCAAAAACTACAAGTCTCATGGGTTTTAGTGGTGAAAAAATAATTTTAAAAATCGTTCGGGAAATGAGTTTACTCCCTGCTTACTTTCTTTGTATACATTCGACTATACGGGATTTACGGGAAATCGCGGGTTTTCGGTTGCCGGCGATTAAACTGCTTTCATTCGGCGTCTCATCAAAAATGAAAATATTTTTGAAAACTACAAGTCTCATGGGTTTTAGTGGTGAAAAAATAATTTTAAAAATCGTTCGGGAAATGAGTTTACTCCCTGCTTACTTTCTTTGTATACATTCGACTATACGGGATTTACGGGAAATCGCGGGTTTTCGGTTGCCGGCGATTAAACTGCTTTCATTCGGCGTCTCATCAAAAATGAAAATATTTTTGAAAACTACAAGTCTCATGGGTTTTAGTGGTGAAAAAATAATTTTAAAAATCGTTCGGGAAATGAGTTTACTCCCTGCTTACTTTCTTTGTATACATTCGACTATACGGGATTTACGGGAAATCGCGGGTTTTCGGTTGCCGGCGATTAAACTGCTTTCATTCGGCGTCTCATCAAAAATGAAAATATTTTTGAAAACTACAAGTCTCATGGGTTTTAGTGGTGAAAAAATAATTTTAAAAATCGTTCGGGAAATGAGTTTACTCCCTGCTTACTTTCTTTGTATACATTCGACTATACGGGATTTACGGGAAATCGCGGGTTTTCGGTTGCCGGCGATTAAACTGCTTTCATTCGGCGTCTCATCAAAAATGAAAATATTTTTGAAAACTACAAGTCTCATGGGTTTTAGTGGTGAAAAAATAATTTTAAAAATCGTTCGGGAAATGAGTTTACTCCCTGCTTACTTTCTTTGTATACATTCGACTATACGGGATTTACGGGAAATCGCGGGTTTTCGGTTGCCGGCGATTAAACTGCTTTCATTCGGCGTCTCATCAAAAATGAAAATATTTTTGAAAACTACAAGTCTCATGGGTTTTAGTGGTGAAAAAATAATTTTAAAAATCGTTCGGGAAATGAGTTTACTCCCTGCTTACTTTCTTTGTATACATTCGACTATACGGGATGGGATTTACGGGAAATCGCGGGTTTTCGGTTGCCGGCGATTAAACTGCTTTCATTCGGCGTCTCATCAAAAATGAAAATATTTTTGAAAACTACAAGTCTCATGGGTTTTAGTGGTGAAAAAATAATTTTAAAAATCGTTCGGGAAATGAGTTTACTCCCTGCTTACTTTCTTTGTATACATTCGACTATACGGGATTTACGGGAAATCGCGGGTTTTCGGTTGCCGGCGATTAAACTGCTTTCATTCGGCGTCTCATCAAAAATGAAAATATTTTTGAAAACTACAAGTCTCATGGGTTTTAGTGGTGAAAAAATAATTTTAAAAATCGTTCGGGAAATGAGTTTACTCCCTGCTTACTTTCTTTGTATACATTCGACTATACGGGATCCGGGATTTACGGGAAATCGCGGGTTTTCGGTTGCCGGCGATTAAACTGCTTTCATTCGGCGTCTCATCAAAAATGAAAATATTTTTGAAAACTACAAGTCTCATGGGTTTTAGTGGTGAAAAAATAATTTTAAAAATCGTTCGGGAAATGAGTTTACTCCTGCTTACTTTCTTTGTATACATTCGACTATACGGGCCGACCGGGATTTACGGGAAATCGCGGGTTTTCGGTTGCCGGCGATTAAACTGCTTTCATTCGGCGTCTCATCAAAAATGAAAATATTTTTGAAAACTACAAGTCTCATGGGTTTTAGTGGTGAAAAAATAATTTTAAAAATCGTTCGGGAAATGAGTTTACTCCCTGCTTACTTTCTTTGTATACATTCGACTATACGGGATTTACGGGAAATCGCGGGTTTTCGGTTGCCGGCGATTAAACTGCTTTCATTCGGCGTCTCATCAAAAATGAAAATATTTTTGAAAACTACAAGTCTCATGGGTTTTAGTGGTGAAAAAATAATTTTAAAAATCGTTCGGGAAATGAGTTTACTCCCTGCTTACTTTCTTTGTATACATTCGACTATACGGGCATCCGGGATTTACGGGAAATCGCGGGTTTTCGGTTGCCGGCGATTAAACTGCTTTCATTCGGCGTCTCATCAAAAATGAAAATATTTTTGAAAACTACAAGTCTCATGGGTTTTAGTGGTGAAAAAATAATTTTAAAAATCGTTCGGGAAATGAGTTTACTCCCTGCTTACTTTCTTTGTATACATTCGACTATACGGGATCCGGGATTTACGGGAAATCGCGGGTTTTCGGTTGCCGGCGATTAAACTGCTTTCATTCGGCGTCTCATCAAAAATGAAAATATTTTTGAAAACTACAAGTCTCATGGGTTTTAGTGGTGAAAAAATAATTTTAAAAATCGTTCGGGAAATGAGTTTACTCCCTGCTTACTTTCTTTGTATACATTCGACTATACGGGATTTACGGGAAATCGCGGGTTTTCGGTTGCCGGCGATTAAACTGCTTTCATTCGGCGTCTCATCAAAAATGAAAATATTTTTGAAAACTACAAGTCTCATGGGTTTTAGTGGTGAAAAAATAATTTTAAAAATCGTTCGGGAAATGAGTTTACTCCCTGCTTACTTTCTTTGTATACATTCGACTATACGGGATTTACGGGAAATCGCGGGTTTTCGGTTGCCGGCGATTAAACTGCTTTCATTCGGCGTCTCATCAAAAATGAAAATATTTTTGAAAACTACAAGTCTCATGGGTTTTAGTGGTGAAAAAATAATTTTAAAAATCGTTCGGGAAATGAGTTTACTCCCTGCTTACTTTCTTTGTATACATTCGACTATACGGGATTTACGGGAAATCGCGGGTTTTCGGTTGCCGGCGATTAAACTGCTTTCATTCGGCGTCTCATCAAAAATGAAAATATTTTTGAAAACTACAAGTCTCATGGGTTTTAGTGGTGAAAAAATAATTTTAAAAATCGTTCGGGAAATGAGTTTACTCCCTGCTTACTTTCTTTGTATACATTCGACTATACGGGATTTACGGGAAATCGCGGGTTTTCGGTTGCCGGCGATTAAACTGCTTTCATTCGGCGTCTCATCAAAAATGAAAATATTTTTGAAAACTACAAGTCTCATGGGTTTTAGTGGTGAAAAAATAATTTTAAAAATCGTTCGGGAAATGAGTTTACTCCCTGCTTACTTTCTTTGTATACATTCGACTATACGGGCCGATCCGGGATTTACGGGAAATCGCGGGTTTTCGGTTGCCGGCGATTAAACTGCTTTCATTCGGCGTCTCATCAAAAATGAAAATATTTTTGAAAACTACAAGTCTCATGGGTTTTAGTGGTGAAAAAATAATTTTAAAAATCGTTCGGGAAATGAGTTTACTCCCTGCTTACTTTCTTTGTATACATTCGACTATACGGGATTTACGGGAAATCGCGGGTTTTCGGTTGCCGGCGATTAAACTGCTTTCATTCGGCGTCTCATCAAAAATGAAAATATTTTTGAAAACTACAAGTCTCATGGGTTTTAGTGGTGAAAAAATAATTTTAAAAATCGTTCGGGAAATGAGTTTACTCCCTGCTTACTTTCTTTGTATACATTCGACTATACGGGATTTACGGGAAATCGCGGGTTTTCGGTTGCCGGCGATTAAACTGCTTTCATTCGGCGTCTCATCAAAAATGAAAATATTTTTGAAAACTACAAGTCTCATGGGTTTTAGTGGTGAAAAAATAATTTTAAAAATCGTTCGGGAAATGAGTTTACTCCCTGCTTACTTTCTTTGTATACATTCGACTATACGGGATCCGGGATTTACGGGAAATCGCGGGTTTTCGGTTGCCGGCGATTAAACTGCTTTCATTCGGCGTCTCATCAAAAATGAAAATATTTTTGAAAACTACAAGTCTCATGGGTTTTAGTGGTGAAAAAATAATTTTAAAAATCGTTCGGGAAATGAGTTTACTCCCTGCTTACTTTCTTTGTATACATTCGACTATACGGGCCGATCCGGGATTTACGGGAAATCGCGGGTTTTCGGTTGCCGGCGATTAAACTGCTTTCATTCGGCGTCTCATCAAAAATGAAAATATTTTTGAAAACTACAAGTCTCATGGGTTTTAGTGGTGAAAAAATAATTTTAAAAATCGTTCGGGAAATGAGTTTACTCCCTGCTTACTTTCTTTGTATACATTCGACTATACGGGATTTACGGGAAATCGCGGGTTTTCGGTTGCCGGCGATTAAACTGCTTTCATTCGGCGTCTCATCAAAAATGAAAATATTTTTGAAAACTACAAGTCTCATGGGTTTTAGTGGTGAAAAAATAATTTTAAAAATCGTTCGGGAAATGAGTTTACTCCCTGCTTACTTTCTTTGTATACATTCGACTATACGGGATTTACGGGAAATCGCGGGTTTTCGGTTGCCGGCGATTAAACTGCTTTCATTCGGCGTCTCATCAAAAATGAAAATATTTTTGAAAACTACAAGTCTCATGGGTTTTAGTGGTGAAAAAATAATTTTAAAAATCGTTCGGGAAATGAGTTTACTCCCTGCTTACTTTCTTTGTATACATTCGACTATACGGGATGGGATTTACGGGAAATCGCGGGTTTTCGGTTGCCGGCGATTAAACTGCTTTCATTCGGCGTCTCATCAAAAATGAAAATATTTTTGAAAACTACAAGTCTCATGGGTTTTAGTGGTGAAAAAATAATTTTAAAAATCGTTCGGGAAATGAGTTTACTCCCTGCTTACTTTCTTTGTATACATTCGACTATACGGGCCGATGGGATTTACGGGAAATCGCGGGTTTTCGGTTGCCGGCGATTAAACTGCTTTCATTCGGCGTCTCATCAAAAATGAAAATATTTTTGAAAACTACAAGTCTCATGGGTTTTAGTGGTGAAAAAATAATTTTAAAAATCGTTCGGGAAATGAGTTTACTCCCTGCTTACTTTCTTTGTATACATTCGACTATACGGGATTTACGGGAAATCGCGGGTTTTCGGTTGCCGGCGATTAAACTGCTTTCATTCGGCGTCTCATCAAAAATGAAAATATTTTTGAAAACTACAAGTCTCATGGGTTTTAGTGGTGAAAAAATAATTTTAAAAATCGTTCGGGAAATGAGTTTACTCCCTGCTTACTTTCTTTGTATACATTCGACTATACGGGATTTACGGGAAATCGCGGGTTTTCGGTTGCCGGCGATTAAACTGCTTTCATTCGGCGTCTCATCAAAAATGAAAATATTTTTGAAAACTACAAGTCTCATGGGTTTTAGTGGTGAAAAAATAATTTTAAAAATCGTTCGGGAAATGAGTTTACTCCCTGCTTACTTTCTTTGTATACATTCGACTATACGGGATATTTACGGGAAATCGCGGGTTTTCGGTTGCCGGCGATTAAACTGCTTTCATTCGGCGTCTCATCAAAAATGAAAATATTTTTGAAAA
This sequence comes from Hydractinia echinata, assembly GCA_030067915.1. Lineage (NCBI taxonomy): Eukaryota > Metazoa > Cnidaria > Hydrozoa > Anthoathecata > Hydractiniidae > Hydractinia > Hydractinia echinata. The sequence goes on along the minus strand of JASGCC010002203.1, from coordinate 11,628 downwards.
CTACAAGTCTCATGGGTTTTAGTGGTGAAAAAATAATTTTAAAAATCGTTCGGGAAATGAGTTTACTCCCTGCTTACTTTCTTTGTATACATTCGACTATACGGGATTTACGGGAAATCGCGGGTTTTCGGTTGCCGGCGATTAAACTGCTTTCATTCGGCGTCTCATCAAAAATGAAAATATTTTTGAAAACTACAAGTCTCATGGGTTTTAGTGGTGAAAAAATAATTTTAAAAATCGTTCGGGAAATGAGTTTACTCCCTGCTTACTTTCTTTGTATACATTCGACTATACGGGATGGGATTTACGGGAAATCGCGGGTTTTCGGTTGCCGGCGATTAAACTGCTTTCATTCGGCGTCTCATCAAAAATGAAAATATTTTTGAAAACTACAAGTCTCATGGGTTTTAGTGGTGAAAAAATAATTTTAAAAATCGTTCGGGAAATGAGTTTACTCCCTGCTTACTTTCTTTGTATACATTCGACTATACGGGATTTACGGGAAATCGCGGGTTTTCGGTTGCCGGCGATTAAACTGCTTTCATTCGGCGTCTCATCAAAAATGAAAATATTTTTGAAAACTACAAGTCTCATGGGTTTTAGTGGTGAAAAAATAATTTTAAAAATCGTTCGGGAAATGAGTTTACTCCCTGCTTACTTTCTTTGTATACATTCGACTATACGGGATTTACGGGAAATCGCGGGTTTTCGGTTGCCGGCGATTAAACTGCTTTCATTCGGCGTCTCATCAAAAATGAAAATATTTTTGAAAACTACAAGTCTCATGGGTTTTAGTGGTGAAAAAATAATTTTAAAAATCGTTCGGGAAATGAGTTTACTCCCTGCTTACTTTCTTTGTATACATTCGACTATACGGGATTTACGGGAAATCGCGGGTTTTCGGTTGCCGGCGATTAAACTGCTTTCATTCGGCGTCTCATCAAAAATGAAAATATTTTTGAAAACTACAAGTCTCATGGGTTTTAGTGGTGAAAAAATAATTTTAAAAATCGTTCGGGAAATGAGTTTACTCCCTGCTTACTTTCTTTGTATACATTCGACTATACGGGATGGGATTTACGGGAAATCGCGGGTTTTCGGTTGCCGGCGATTAAACTGCTTTCATTCGGCGTCTCATCAAAAATGAAAATATTTTTGAAAACTACAAGTCTCATGGGTTTTAGTGGTGAAAAAATAATTTTAAAAATCGTTCGGGAAATGAGTTTACTCCCTGCTTACTTTCTTTGTATACATTCGACTATACGGGATTTACGGGAAATCGCGGGTTTTCGGTTGCCGGCGATTAAACTGCTTTCATTCGGCGTCTCATCAAAAATGAAAATATTTTTGAAAACTACAAGTCTCATGGGTTTTAGTGGTGAAAAAATAATTTTAAAAATCGTTCGGGAAATGAGTTTACTCCTGCTTACTTTCTTTGTATACATTCGACTATACGGGATTTACGGGAAATCGCGGGTTTTCGGTTGCCGGCGATTAAACTGCTTTCATTCGGCGTCTCATCAAAAATGAAAATATTTTTGAAAACTACAAGTCTCATGGGTTTTAGTGGTGAAAAAATAATTTTAAAAATCGTTCGGGAAATGAGTTTACTCCTGCTTACTTTCTTTGTATACATTCGACTATACGGGATATTTACGGGAAATCGCGGGTTTTCGGTTGCCGGCGATTAAACTGCTTTCATTCGGCGTCTCATCAAAAATGAAAATATTTTTGAAAACTACAAGTCTCATGGGTTTTAGTGGTGAAAAAATAATTTTAAAAATCGTTCGGGAAATGAGTTTACTCCCTGCTTACTTTCTTTGTATACATTCGACTATACGGGATTTACGGGAAATCGCGGGTTTTCGGTTGCCGGCGATTAAACTGCTTTCATTCGGCGTCTCATCAAAAATGAAAATATTTTTGAAAACTACAAGTCTCATGGGTTTTAGTGGTGAAAAAATAATTTTAAAAATCGTTCGGGAAATGAGTTTACTCCTGCTTACTTTCTTTGTATACATTCGACTATACGGGATGGGATTTACGGGAAATCGCGGGTTTTCGGTTGCCGGCGATTAAACTGCTTTCATTCGGCGTCTCATCAAAAATGAAAATATTTTTGAAAACTACAAGTCTCATGGGTTTTAGTGGTGAAAAAATAATTTTAAAAATCGTTCGGGAAATGAGTTTACTCCTGCTTACTTTCTTTGTATACATTCGACTATACGGGATTTACGGGAAATCGCGGGTTTTCGGTTGCCGGCGATTAAACTGCTTTCATTCGGCGTCTCATCAAAAATGAAAATATTTTTGAAAACTACAAGTCTCATGGGTTTTAGTGGTGAAAAAATAATTTTAAAAATCGTTCGGGAAATGAGTTTACTCCCTGCTTACTTTCTTTGTATACATTCGACTATACGGGATTTACGGGAAATCGCGGGTTTTCGGTTGCCGGCGATTAAACTGCTTTCATTCGGCGTCTCATCAAAAATGAAAATATTTTTGAAAACTACAAGTCTCATGGGTTTTAGTGGTGAAAAAATAATTTTAAAAATCGTTCGGGAAATGAGTTTACTCCTGCTTACTTTCTTTGTATACATTCGACTATAGGGCGATCCGGATTTACGGGAAATCGCGGGTTTTCGGTTGCCGGCGATTAAACTGCTTTCATTCGGCGTCTCATCAAAAATGAAAATATTTTTGAAAACTACAAGTCTCATGGGTTTTAGTGGTGAAAAAATAATTTTAAAAATCGTTCGGGAAATGAGTTTACTCCCTGCTTACTTTCTTTGTATACATTCGACTATACGGGATTTACGGGAAATCGCGGGTTTTCGGTTGCCGGCGATTAAACTGCTTTCATTCGGCGTCTCATCAAAAATGAAAATATTTTTGAAAACTACAAGTCTCATGGGTTTTAGTGGTGAAAAAATAATTTTAAAAATCGTTCGGGAAATGAGTTTACTCCCTGCTTACTTTCTTTGTATACATTCGACTATACGGGATGGATTTACGGGAAATCGCGGGTTTTCGGTTGCCGGCGATTAAACTGCTTTCATTCGGCGTCTCATCAAAAATGAAAATATTTTTGAAAACTACAAGTCTCATGGGTTTTAGTGGTGAAAAAATAATTTTAAAAATCGTTCGGGAAATGAGTTTACTCCTGCTTACTTTCTTTGTATACATTCGACTATACGGGATTTACGGGAAATCGCGGGTTTTCGGTTGCCGGCGATTAAACTGCTTTCATTCGGCGTCTCATCAAAAATGAAAATATTTTTGAAAACTACAAGTCTCATGGGTTTTAGTGGTGAAAAAATAATTTTAAAAATCGTTCGGGAAATGAGTTTACTCCCTGCTTACTTTCTTTGTATACATTCGACTATACGGGATGGGATTTACGGGAAATCGCGGGTTTTCGGTTGCCGGCGATTAAACTGCTTTCATTCGGCGTCTCATCAAAAATGAAAATATTTTTGAAAACTACAAGTCTCATGGGTTTTAGTGGTGAAAAAATAATTTTAAAAATCGTTCGGGAAATGAGTTTACTCCTGCTTACTTTCTTTGTATACATTCGACTATACGGGATTTACGGGAAATCGCGGGTTTTCGGTTGCCGGCGATTAAACTGCTTTCATTCGGCGTCTCATCAAAAATGAAAATATTTTGAAAACTACAAGTCTCATGGGTTTTAGTGGTGAAAAATAATTTTAAAAATCGTTCGGGAAATGAGTTTACTCCTGCTTACTTTCTTTGTATACATTCGACTATACGGGATTTACGGGAAATCGCGGGTTTTCGGTTGCCGGCGATTAAACTGCTTTCATTCGGCGTCTCATCAAAAATGAAAATATTTTTGAAAACTACAAGTCTCATGGGTTTTAGTGGTGAAAAAATAATTTTAAAAATCGTTCGGGAAATGAGTTTACTCCCTGCTTACTTTCTTTGTATACATTCGACTATACGGGATGGGATTTACGGGAAATCGCGGGTTTTCGGTTGCCGGCGATTAAACTGCTTTCATTCGGCGTCTCATCAAAAATGAAAATATTTTTGAAAACTACAAGTCTCATGGGTTTTAGTGGTGAAAAAATAATTTTAAAAATCGTTCGGGAAATGAGTTTACTCCCTGCTTACTTTCTTTGTATACATTCGACTATACGGGATTTACGGGAAATCGCGGGTTTTCGGTTGCCGGCGATTAAACTGCTTTCATTCGGCGTCTCATCAAAAATGAAAATATTTTTGAAAACTACAAGTCTCATGGGTTTTAGTGGTGAAAAAATAATTTTAAAAATCGTTCGGGAAATGAGTTTACTCCTGCTTACTTTCTTTGTATACATTCGACTATACGGGATTTACGGGAAATCGCGGGTTTTCGGTTGCCGGCGATTAAACTGCTTTCATTCGGCGTCTCATCAAAAATGAAAATATTTTTGAAAACTACAAGTCTCATGGGTTTTAGTGGTGAAAAAATAATTTTAAAAATCGTTCGGGAAATGAGTTTACTCCCTGCTTACTTTCTTTGTATACATTCGACTATACGGGATCCGGGATTTACGGGAAATCGCGGGTTTTCGGTTGCCGGCGATTAAACTGCTTTCATTCGGCGTCTCATCAAAAATGAAAATATTTTTGAAAACTACAAGTCTCATGGGTTTTAGTGGTGAAAAAATAATTTTAAAAATCGTTCGGGAAATGAGTTTACTCCTGCTTACTTTCTTTGTATACATTCGACTATACGGGATTTACGGGAAATCGCGGGTTTTCGGTTGCCGGCGATTAAACTGCTTTCATTCGGCGTCTCATCAAAAATGAAAATATTTTTGAAAACTACAAGTCTCATGGGTTTTAGTGGTGAAAAAATAATTTTAAAAATCGTTCGGGAAATGAGTTTACTCCCTGCTTACTTTCTTTGTATACATTCGACTATACGGGATGGGATTTACGGGAAATCGCGGGTTTTCGGTTGCCGGCGATTAAACTGCTTTCATTCGGCGTCTCATCAAAAATGAAAATATTTTTGAAAACTACAAGTCTCATGGGTTTTAGTGGTGAAAAAATAATTTTAAAAATCGTTCGGGAAATGAGTTTACTCCTGCTTACTTTCTTTGTATACGGGCTATCGGGATTTACGGGAAATCGCGGGTTTTCGGTTGCCGGCGATTAAACTGCTTTCATTCGGCGTCTCATCAAAAATGAAAATATTTTTGAAAACTACAAGTCTCATGGGTTTTAGTGGTGAAAAAATAATTTTAAAAATCGTTCGGGAAATGAGTTTACTCCCTGCTTACTTTCTTTGTATACATTCGACTATACGGGATGGGATTTACGGGAAATCGCGGGTTTTCGGTTGCCGGCGATTAAACTGCTTTCATTCGGCGTCTCATCAAAAATGAAAATATTTTTGAAAACTACAAGTCTCATGGGTTTTAGTGGTGAAAAAATAATTTTAAAAATCGTTCGGGAAATGAGTTTACTCCCTGCTTACTTTCTTTGTATACATTCGACTATACGGGATTTACGGGAAATCGCGGGTTTTCGGTTGCCGGCGATTAAACTGCTTTCATTCGGCGTCTCATCAAAAATGAAAATATTTTTGAAAACTACAAGTCTCATGGGTTTTAGTGGTGAAAAAATAATTTTAAAAATCGTTCGGGAAATGAGTTTACTCCTGCTTACTTTCTTTGTATACATTCGACTATACGGGATTTACGGGAAATCGCGGGTTTTCGGTTGCCGGCGATTAAACTGCTTTCATTCGGCGTCTCATCAAAAATGAAAATATTTTTGAAAACTACAAGTCTCATGGGTTTTAGTGGTGAAAAAATAATTTTAAAAATCGTTCGGGAAATGAGTTTACTCCTGCTTACTTTCTTTGTATACATTCGACTATACGGGATGGGATTTACGGGAAATCGCGGGTTTTCGGTTGCCGGCGATTAAACTGCTTTCATTCGGCGTCTCATCAAAAATGAAAATATTTTTGAAAACTACAAGTCTCATGGGTTTTAGTGGTGAAAAAATAATTTTAAAAATCGTTCGGGAAATGAGTTTACTCCCTGCTTACTTTCTTTGTATACATTCGACTATACGGGATTTACGGGAAATCGCGGGTTTTCGGTTGCCGGCGATTAAACTGCTTTCATTCGGCGTCTCATCAAAAATGAAAATATTTTTGAAAACTACAAGTCTCATGGGTTTTAGTGGTGAAAAAATAATTTTAAAAATCGTTCGGGAAATGAGTTTACTCCCTGCTTACTTTCTTTGTATACATTCGACTATACGGGATTTACGGGAAATCGCGGGTTTTCGGTTGCCGGCGATTAAACTGCTTTCATTCGGCGTCTCATCAAAAATGAAAATATTTTTGAAAACTACAAGTCTCATGGGTTTTAGTGGTGAAAAAATAATTTTAAAAATCGTTCGGGAAATGAGTTTACTCCTGCTTACTTTCTTTGTATACATTCGACTATACGGGATTTACGGGAAATCGCGGGTTTTCGGTTGCCGGCGATTAAACTGCTTTCATTCGGCGTCTCATCAAAAATGAAAATATTTTTGAAAACTACAAGTCTCATGGGTTTTAGTGGTGAAAAAATAATTTTAAAAATCGTTCGGGAAATGAGTTTACTCCCTGCTTACTTTCTTTGTATACATTCGACTATACGGGATTTACGGGAAATCGCGGGTTTTCGGTTGCCGGCGATTAAACTGCTTTCATTCGGCGTCTCATCAAAAATGAAAATATTTTTGAAAACTACAAGTCTCATGGGTTTTAGTGGTGAAAAAATAATTTTAAAAATCGTTCGGGAAATGAGTTTACTCCCTGCTTACTTTCTTTGTATACATTCGACTATACGGGATTTACGGGAAATCGCGGGTTTTCGGTTGCCGGCGATTAAACTGCTTTCATTCGGCGTCTCATCAAAAATGAAAATATTTTTGAAAACTACAAGTCTCATGGGTTTTAGTGGTGAAAAAATAATTTTAAAAATCGTTCGGGAAATGAGTTTACTCCCTGCTTACTTTCTTTGTATACATTCGACTATACGGGATTTACGGGAAATCGCGGGTTTTCGGTTGCCGGCGATTAAACTGCTTTCATTCGGCGTCTCATCAAAAATGAAAATATTTTTGAAAACTACAAGTCTCATGGGTTTTAGTGGTGAAAAAATAATTTTAAAAATCGTTCGGGAAATGAGTTTACTCCTGCTTACTTTCTTTGTATACATTCGACTATACGGGCCGATCCGGGATTTACGGGAAATCGCGGGTTTTCGGTTGCCGGCGATTAAACTGCTTTCATTCGGCGTCTCATCAAAAATGAAAATATTTTTGAAAACTACAAGTCTCATGGGTTTTAGTGGTGAAAAAATAATTTTAAAAATCGTTCGGGAAATGAGTTTACTCCTGCTTACTTTCTTTGTATACATTCGACTATACGGGATTTACGGGAAATCGCGGGTTTTCGGTTGCCGGCGATTAAACTGCTTTCATTCGGCGTCTCATCAAAAATGAAAATATTTTTGAAAACTACAAGTCTCATGGGTTTTAGTGGTGAAAAAATAATTTTAAAAATCGTTCGGGAAATGAGTTTACTCCTGCTTACTTTCTTTGTATACATTCGACTATACGGGATATTTACGGGAAATCGCGGGTTTTCGGTTGCCGGCGATTAAACTGCTTTCATTCGGCATCAAAACTACAAGTCTCATGGGTTTTAGTGGTGAAAAAATAATTTTAAAAATCGTTCGGGAAATGAGTTTACTCCTGCTTACTTTCTTTGTATACATTCGACTATACGGGATTTACGGGAAATCGCGGGTTTTCGGTTGCCGGCGATTAAACTGCTTTCATTCGGCGTCTCATCAAAAATGAAAATATTTTTGAAAACTACAAGTCTCATGGGTTTTAGTGGTGAAAAAATAATTTTAAAAATCGTTCGGGAAATGAGTTTACTCCTGCTTACTTTCTTTGTATACATTCGACTATACGGGGATTTTACGGGAAATCGCGGGTTTTCGGTTGCCGGCGATTAAACTGCTTTCATTCGGCGTCTCATCAAAAATGAAAAGTCTCATGGGTTTTAGTGGTGAAAAAATAATTTTAAAAATCGTTCGGGAAATGAGTTTACTCCTGCTTACTTTCTTTGTATACATTCGACTATACGGGATTTACGGGAAATCGCGGGTTTTCGGTTGCCGGCGATTAAACTGCTTTCATTCGGCGTCTCATCAAAAATGAAAATATTTTTGAAAACTACAAGTCTCATGGGTTTTAGTGGTGAAAAAATAATTTTAAAAATCGTTCGGGAAATGAGTTTACTCCTGCTTACTTTCTTTGTATACATTCGACTATACGGGATTTACGGGAAATCGCGGGTTTTCGGTTGCCGGCGATTAAACTGCTTTCATTCGGCGTCTCATCAAAAATGAAAATATTTTTGAAAACTACAAGTCTCATGGGTTTTAGTGGTGAAAAAATAATTTTAAAAATCGTTCGGGAAATGAGTTTACTCCTGCTTACTTTCTTTGTATACATTCGACTATACGGGCCGATCCGGGATTTACGGGAAATCGCGGGTTTTCGGTTGCCGGCGATTAAACTGCTTTCATTCGGCGTCTCATCAAAAATGAAAATATTTTTGAAAACTACAAGTCTCATGGGTTTTAGTGGTGAAAAAATAATTTTAAAAATCGTTCGGGAAATGAGTTTACTCCTGCTTACTTTCTTTGTATACATTCGACTATACGGGATTTACGGGAAATCGCGGGTTTTCGGTTGCCGGCGATTAAACTGCTTTCATTCGGCGTCTCATCAAAAATGAAAATATTTTTGAAAACTACAAGTCTCATGGGTTTTAGTGGTGAAAAAATAATTTTAAAAATCGTTCGGGAAATGAGTTTACTCCTGCTTACTTTCTTTGTATACATTCGACTATACGGGCCGATCGGATTTACGGGAAATCGCGGGTTTTCGGTTGCCGGCGATTAAACTGCTTTCATTCGGCGTCTCATCAAAAATGAAAATATTTTTGAAAACTACAAGTCTCATGGGTTTTAGTGGTGAAAAAATAATTTTAAAAATCGTTCGGGAAATGAGTTTACTCCTGCTTACTTTCTTTGTATACATTCGACTATACGGGATTTACGGGAAATCGCGGGTTTTCGGTTGCCGGCGATTAAACTGCTTTCATTCGGCGTCTCATCAAAAATGAAAATATTTTTGAAAACTACAAGTCTCATGGGTTTTAGTGGTGAAAAAATAATTTTAAAAATCGTTCGGGAAATGAGTTTACTCCTGCTTACTTTCTTTGTATACATTCGACTATACGGGATTTACGGGAAATCGCGGGTTTTCGGTTGCCGGCGATTAAACTGCTTTCATTCGGCGTCTCATCAAAAATGAAAATATTTTTGAAAACTACAAGTCTCATGGGTTTTAGTGGTGAAAAAATAATTTTAAAAATCGTTCGGGAAATGAGTTTACTCCCTGCTTACTTTCTTTGTATACATTCGACTATACCGATCCGGGATTTACGGGAAATCGCGGGTTTTCGGTTGCCGGCGATTAAACTGCTTTCATTCGGCGTCTCATCAAAAATGAAAATATTTTTGAAAACTACAAGTCTCATGGGTTTTAGTGGTGAAAAAATAATTTTAAAAATCGTTCGGGAAATGAGTTTACTCCTGCTTACTTTCTTTGTATACATTCGACTATAGCCGATCGGGATTTACGGGAAATCGCGGGTTTGGTTGCCGGCGATTAAACTGCTTTCATTCGGCGTCTCATCAAAATGAAAATATTTTTGAAAACTACAAGTCTCATGGGTTTTAGTGGTGAAAAAATAATTTTAAAAATCGTTCGGGAAATGAGTTTACTGCCTGCTTACTTTCTTTGTATACATTCGACTATACGGGCGATCCGGGATTTACGGGAAATCGCGGGTTTCGGTTGCCGGCGATTAAACTGCTTTCATTCGGCGTCTCAAAATGAAAACTACTAAGTCTTTTTGGGTTTTAGTGGTGAAAAAATAATTTTAAAAATCGTTCGGGAAATGAGTTTACTCCCTGCTTACTTTCTTTGTATACATTCGACTATACGGGATTTACGGGAAATCGCGGGTTTTCGGTTGCCGGCGATTAAACTGCTTTCATTCGGCGTCTCATCAAAAATGAAAATATTTTTGAAAACTACAAGTCTCATGGGTTTTAGTGGTGAAAAAATAATTTTAAAAATCGTTCGGGAAATGAGTTTACTCCTGCTTACTTTCTTTGTATACATTCGACTATACGGGATTGGATTTACGGGAAATCGCGGGTTTTCGGTTGCCGGCGATTAAACTGCTTTCATTCGGCGTCTCATCAAAAATGAAAATATTTTTGAAAACTACAAGTCTCATGGGTTTTAGTGGTGAAAAAATAATTTTAAAAATCGTTCGGGAAATGAGTTTACTCCCTGCTTACTTTCTTTGTATACATTCGACTATACGGGATTTACGGGAAATCGCGGGTTTTCGGTTGCCGGCGATTAAACTGCTTTCATTCGGCGTCTCATCAAAAATGAAAATATTTTTGAAAACTACAAGTCTCATGGGTTTTAGTGGTGAAAAAATAATTTTAAAAATCGTTCGGGAAATGAGTTTACTCCTGCTTACTTTCTTTGTATACATTCGACTATACGGGATTGGGATTTACGGGAAATCGCGGGTTTTCGGTTGCCGGCGATTAAACTGCTTTCATTCGGCGTCTCATCAAAAATGAAAATAAAACTACAAGTCTCATGGGTTTTAGTGGTGAAAAAATAATTTTAAAAATCGTTCGGGAAATGAGTTTACTCCTGCTTACTTTCTTTGTATACATTCGACTATACGGGATTTACGGGAAATCGCGGGTTTTCGGTTGCCGGCGATTAAACTGCTTTCATTCGGCGTCTCATCAAAAATGAAAATATTTTTGAAAACTACAAGTCTCATGGGTTTTAGTGGTGAAAAAATAATTTTAAAAATCGTTCGGGAAATGAGTTTACTCCTGCTTACTTTCTTTGTATACATTCGACTATACGGGATTTACGGGAAATCGCGGGTTTTCGGTTGCCGGCGATTAAACTGCTTTCATTCGGCGTCTCATCAAAAATGAAAATATTTTTGAAAACTACAAGTCTCATGGGTTTTAGTGGTGAAAAAATAATTTTAAAAATCGTTCGGGAAATGAGTTTACTCCTGCTTACTTTCTTTGTATACATTCGACTATACGGGATCCGGGATTTACGGGAAATCGCGGGTTTTCGGTTGCCGGCGATTAAACTGCTTTCATTCGGCATCAAAATAACAAGTCTCATGGGTTTTAGTGGTGAAAAAATAATTTTAAAAATCGTTCGGGAAATGAGTTTACTCCTGCTTACTTTCTTTGTATACATTCGACTATACGGGATTTACGGGAAATCGCGGGTTTTCGGTTGCCGGCGATTAAACTGCTTTCATTCGGCGTCTCATCAAAAATGAAAATATTTTTGAAAACTACAAGTCTCATGGGTTTTAGTGGTGAAAAAATAATTTTAAAAATCGTTCGGGAAATGAGTTTACTCCTGCTTACTTTCTTTGTATACATTCGACTATACGGGATA
>JASGCC010002202.1:0-29824 GCA_030067915.1 Hydractinia echinata | reverse complement strand
CTCGTCCTTTCCGTCTCCCTGGCCTCCGCTGTCTTCCGTCGTTTTCCTGCGCCCCCGGCCCTTCGCCCGCTTCTCCCTCCGTGCCCCGGCCTTCTCCGCCTGTCCTCTGGCCTTTTCCCGCCTCCTCCGCGCCTCCCTCCCTCCCGCGGTTCCCCGTGCCCCGCCCGGTGGCCCTCGGTCTCGTCCTTTCCGTCTCCCTGGCCTCCGCTGTCTTCCGTCGTTTTCCTGCGCCCCGGCCCTTCGCCCGCTTCTCCCTCCGTGCCCCGGCCTTCTCCGCCTGTCCTCTGGCCTTTTCCCGCCTCCTCCCGCGCTCCCCGTCCCTCCCGTGGTTCCCCGTGCCCCGCCCGGTGGCCCTCGGTCTCGTCCTTTCCGTCTCCCTGGCCTCCGCTGTCTTCCGTCGTTTTCCTGCGCCCCCGGCCCTTCGCCCGCTTCTCCCTCCGTGCCCCGGCCTTCTCCGCCTGTCCTCTGGCCTTTTCCCGCCTCCTCCGGCCTCCCCCCCTCCCGCGGTTCCCCGTGCCCCGCCCGGTGGCCCTCGGTCTCGTCCTTTCCGTCTCCCTGGCCTCCGCTGTCTTCCGTCGTTTTCCTGCGCGCCCGGCCCTTCGCCCGCTTCTCCCTCCGTGCCCCGGCCTTCTCCGCCTGTCCTCTGGCCTTTTCCCGCCTCCTCCGCGTCTCCCCGTCCCTCCCGGTTCCCCGTGCCCCGCCCGGTGGCCCTCGGTCTCGTCCTTTCCGTCTCCCTGGCCTCCGCTGTCTTCCGTCGTTTTCCTGCGCCCCGGCCCTTCGCCCGCTTCTCCCTCCGTGCCCGGCCTTCTCCGCCTGTCCTCTGGCCTTTTCCCGCCTCCTCCGCGCCTCCCCTCCCTCCCGTGGTTCCCCGTGCCCCGCCCGGTGGCCCTCGGTCTCGTCCTTTCCGTCTCCCTGGCCTCCGCTGTCTTCCGTCGTTTTCCTGCGCCCCGGCCCTTCGCCCGCTTCTCCCTCCGTGCCCGGCCTTCTCCGCCTGTCCTCTGGCCTTTTCCCGCCTCCTCCGCGCTCCCCTCCCTCCCGGTTCCCCGTGCCCCGCCCGGTGGCCCTCGGTCTCGTCCTTTCCGTCTCCCTGGCCTCCGCTGTCTTCCGTCGTTTTCCTGCGCCCCGGCCCTTCGCCCGCTTCTCCCTCCGTGCCCGGCCTTCTCCGCCTGTCCTCTGGCCTTTTCCCGCCTCCTCGCGCTCCCCGTCCCTCCCGCGGTTCCCCGTGCCCCGCCCGGTGGCCCTCGGTCTCGTCCTTTCCGTCTCCCTGGCCTCCGCTGTCTTCCGTCGTTTTCCTGCGCGCCCGGCCCTTCGCCCGCTTCTCCCTCCGTGCCCGGCCTTCTCCGCCTGTCCTCTGGCCTTTTCCCGCCTCCTCCGCGCTCCCCCCCCTCCCGCGGTTCCCCGTGCCCCGCCCGGTGGCCCTCGGTCTCGTCCTTTCCGTCTCCCTGGCCTCCGCTGTCTTCCGTCGTTTTCCTGCGCCCCGGCCCTTCGCCCGCTTCTCCCTCCGTGCCCGGCCTTCTCCGCCTGTCCTCTGGCCTTTTCCCGCCTCCTCCGCGCTCCCGCTCCCTCCCGCGGTTCCCCGTGCCCCGCCCGGTGGCCCTCGGTCTCGTCCTTTCCGTCCTCCCTGGCCTCTCCCGCTGTCTTCCGTCGTTTTCCCTGCGCGCCCCGGCCTTCGCCCGCTCTCCCTCCGTGCCCCGCCTTCTCCGCCTGTCCTCTGGCCTTTTCCCGCCTCCTCCGCGCTCTCCCCGATCCTCCCGTGGTTCCCCCGTGCCCCGCCCGGTGGCCCTCGGTCTCGTCCTTTCCGTCTCCTGGCCTCCGCTGTCTTCCGTCGTCTTTTCCTGCGCGCCGGCCCTTCGCCCGCTTCTCCCCTCCGTGCCCGGCCTTCTCCGCCTGTCCTCTCGCCTTTTCCGCCTCCTCCGGCGTCTCCCCTCCTCCCGCGGTTCCCGTGCCCCGCCACGGTGGCCCTTGGTCTCAGTCCTTTCCGTCTCCCTGGCCTCCGCTGTCTTCCGTCGTTTTCCTGCCCCGCCCGGCCCTTCGCCCGCTTCTCCCTCCGTGCCCCGTCCTTCCCGCCTGTCTCTGGCCTTTTCCCGCCTCCTCCGCGCCTCACCCGTCCTCCCGCGTTCCCCGTGCCCCGCCCGGTGGCCCTCGGTCTCGTCCTTTCCGTCTCCCTGGCCTCCGCTGTCTTCCGGTCGTTTTCCTGCGCCCCCGGCCCTCGCCCGCTTCTCCCTCCGTGCCCCGGCCTTCCCCGCCTGTCCTCTGGCCTTTTCCCGCCCCCTCCCGCGCCTCCCCGTCCCTCCCGCGGTTCCCCGTGCCCGCCCGGTGGCCCTCGGTCTCGTCCTTTCCCGTCCCCTGGCCTCCGCTGTCTTCCGTCGTTTTCCTGCCGCCCCGGCCCTTCGCCCGCTTCTCCCTCCGTGCCCCGGCCTTCTCCGCCTGTCCTCTGGCCTTTTCCCGCCTCCTCCGGCGTCTCCCCTCCCTCCCGTGTTCCCCGTGCCCCGCCCGGTGGCCCTCGTCCTCGTCCTTTCCCGTCTCCCTGGCCTCCGCTGTCTTCCGTCGTTTTCCTGCGCCCGGCCCTTCGCCCCTCTCCTCCGTGCCCGGCTTCCCCCCTGTCCTCTGGCCTTTTCCCGCCCTCCTCCGGCGCCTCCCCCGTCCTCCCGCGGTTCCCCGTGCCCGCCCGGTGGCCCTCGGTTCGTCCCTTTCCGTCTCCCTGGCCTCCGCTGTCTTCCGTCGTTTTCCTGCGCCCCGGCCCTTCGCCCGCTTCTCCTCCGTGCCCCGGCCTTCTCCGCCTGTCCTCTGGCCCTTTTCCGCCTCCTCCCGCGCCTCCCCTCCCTCCCGCGGTTCCCCGTGCCCCGCCCGGTGGCCCTCGGTCTCGTCCTTTCCGTCTCCCTGGCCTCCGCTGTCTTCCGTCGTTTTCCTGCGCGCCCGGCCCTTCGCCCGCTTCTCCCTCCGTGCCCCGGCCTTCCCGCCTGTCCTCTGGCCCTTTTCCCGCCTCCTCCGCCTCCCCGTCCCTCCCGCGGTTCCCCGTGCCCCGCCCGGTGGCCCTCGGTTTCGTCCCTTTCCGTCTCCTGGCCTCCGCTGTCTTCCGTCGTTTTCCTGCGCCCCGGCCCTTCGCCCGCTTCTCCCTCCGTGCCCCGGCCTTCTCCGCCTGTCCTCTGGCCTTTTCCCGCCTCCTCGCGCCTCCCCCTCCCTCCCGTGGTTCCCCGTGCCCCGCCCGGTGGCCCTCGGTCTCGTCCTTTCCGTCTCCCTGGCCTCCGCTGTCTTCCGTCGTTTTCCTGCGCCCCGGCCCTTCGCCCGCTTCTCCCTCCGTGCCCCGGCCTTCTCCGCCTGTCCTCTGGCCTTTTCCCGCCTCCTCCGCGCTCCCCTCCCTCCCGGTTCCCCGTGCCCCGCCCGGTGGCCCTCGGTCTCGTCCTTTCCGTCTCCCTGGCCTCCGCTGTCTTCCGTCGTTTTCCTGCGCCCGGCCCTTCGCCCGCTTCTCCCTCCGTGCCCCGGCCTTCTCCGCCTGTCCTCTGGCCTTTTCCCGCCTCCTCCGCGCTCCCTCCCTCCCGCGGTTCCCCGTGCCCCGCCCGGTGGCCCTCGGTCTCGTCCTTTCCGTCTCCCTGGCCTCCGCTGTCTTCCGTCGTTTTCCTGCGCCCCCGGCCCTTCGCCCGCTTCTCCCTCCGTGCCCCGGCCTTCTCCGCCTGTCCTCTGGCCTTTTCCGCCTCCTCCGCGCCTCCCCCTCCCTCCCCGCGGTTCCCCGTGCCCCGCCCGGTGGCCCTCGTCTCGTCCTTTCCGTCTCCCTGGCCTCCGCTGTCTTCCGTCGTTTTCCTGCGCCCCCGGCCCTTCGCCCGCTTCTCCCTCCGTGCCCCGGCCTTCCCGCCTGTCCTCTGGCCTTTTCCCGCCTCCTCCCGCGCCTCCCCCTCCCTCCCGTGGTTCCCCGTGCCCCGCCCGGTGGCCCTTCGGTCTCGTCCTTTCCGTCTCCCTGGCCTCCGCTGTCTTCCGTCGTTTTCCTGCGCGGCCCGGCCCTTCGCCCGCTTCTCCCTCCGTGCCCCGGCCTTCTCCGCCTGTCCTCTGGCCTTTTCCCGCCTCCTCCCGCGCCTCCCCGTCCTCCCGTGGTTCCCCGTGCCCCGCCCGGTGGCCCTCGGTCTCGTCCTTTCCGTCTCCCTGGCCTCCGCTGTCTTCCGTCGTTTTCCTGCGCCCCCGGCCCTTCGCCCGCTTCTCCCTCCGTGCCCCGGCCTTCCCGCCTGTCCTCTGGCCTTTCCCGCCTCCTCCGCGCTTCCCCTCCCTCCCGCGGTTCCCCGTGCCCCGCCCGGTGGCCTCGGTCTCGTCCTTTCCGTCTCCCTGGCCTCCGCTGTCTTCCGTCGTTTTCCTGCGCGCCCGGCCCTTCGCCCGCTTCTCCCTCCGTGCCCGGCCTTCTCCGCCTGTCCTCTGGCCTTTTCCCGCCTCCTCCGCGTCTCCCCTCCCTCCCGCGGTTCCCCGTGCCCCGCCCGGTGGCCCTCGGTCTCGTCCTTTCCGTCTCCCTGGCCTCCGCTGTCTTCCGTCGTTTTCCTGCGCGCCCGGCCCTTCGCCCGCTTCTCCCTCCGTGCCCCGGCCTTCTCCGCCTGTCCTCTGGCCTTTTCCCGCCTCTCCGCGCCTCCCCCTCCCTCCCGCGGTTCCCCGTGCCCCGCCCGGTGGCCCTCGGTCTCGTCCTTTCCGTCTCCCTGGCCTCCGCTGTCTTCCGTCGTTTTCCTGCGCCCCCGGCCTTCGCCCGCTTCTCCCTCCGTGCCCGGCCTTCTCCGCCTGTCCTCTGGCCTTTTCCCGCCTCCTCCCGCGTCTCCCCCTCCCTCCCGCGGTTCCCCGTGCCCCGCCCGGTGGCCCTCGGTCTCGTCCTTTCCGTCCTCCCTGGCCTCCGCTGTCTTCCGTCGTTTTCCTGCGCGCCCGGCCCTTCGCCCGCTTCTCCCTCCGTGCCCCGGCCTTCTCCGCCTGTCCTCTGGCCTTTTCCCGCCTCCTCCCGCGCCTCCCCTCCCTCCCGCGGTTCCCGTGCCCCGCCCGGTGGCCCTCGGTCTCGTCCTTTCCGTCTCCCTGGCCTCCGCTGTCTTCCGTCGTTTTCCTGCGCCCCGGCCCTTCGCCCGCTTCTCCCTCCGTGCCCCGGCCTTCTCCGCCTGTCCTCTGGCCTTTTCCCGCTCCTCCCGCGCCTCCCCTCCCTCCCGCGTTCCCCGTGCCCCGCCCGGTGGCCCTCGGTCTCGTCCTTTCCGTCTCCCTGGCCCTCCGCTGTCTTCCGTCGTTTTCCCTGCGCGCCCGGCCCTTCGCCCGCTTCTCCCTCCGTGCCCCGGCCTTCTCCGCCTGTCCTCTGGCCTTTTCCCGCCTCCTCCCGCGCCTCCCCGTCCCTCCCGCGGTTCCCCGTGCCCCGCCCGGTGGCCCTCGGTCTTCGTCCTTTCCGTCTCCCTGGCCTCCGCTGTCTTCCGTCGTTTTCCTGCGCCCCCGGCCCTTCGCCCGCTTCTCCCTCCGTGCCCCGGCCTTCTCCGCCTGTCCTCTGGCCTTTTCCCGCCTCCTCCCGCGCCTCCCCTCCCTCCCGCGGTTCCCCGTGCCCCGCCCGGTGGCCCTTCGGTCTCGTCCTTTCCGTCTCCCTGGCCTCCGCTGTCTTCCGTCGTTTTTCCTGCGCCCCCGGCCCTTCGCCCGCTTCTCCCTCCGTGCCCCGGCCTTCTCCGCCTGTCCTCTGGCCTTTTCCCGCCTCCTCCGCGCGCTCCCCGTCCCTCCCGTGGTTCCCCGTGCCCCGCCCGGTGGCCCTCCGGTCTCGTCCTTTCCGTCTCCCTGGCCTCCGCTGTCTTCCGTCGTTTTCCCTGCGCCCCGGCCCTTCGCCCGCTTCTCCCTCCGTGCCCCGGCCTTCTCCGCCTGTCCTCTGGCCTTTTCCCGCCTCCTCCCGCGCCTCCCCGTCCCTCCCGCGGTTCCCCGTGCCCCGCCCGGTGGCCCTCGGTCTCGTCCTTTCCGTCTCCCTGGCCTCCGCTGTCTTCCGTCGTTTTCCTGCGCCCCCGGCCCTTCGCCCGCTTCTCCCTCCGTGCCCCGGCCTTCTCCGCCTGTCCTCTGGCCTTTTCCCGCCTCCTCCCGCGCCTCCCCGTCCTCCCGTGGTTCCCCGTGCCCCGCCCGGTGGCCCTCGGTCTCGTCCTTTCCGTCTCCCTGGCCTCCGCTGTCTTCCGTCGTTTTCCTGCGCGCCCGGCCCTTCGCCCGCTTCTCCCTCCGTGCCCCGGCCTTCTCCGCCTGTCCTCTGGCCTTTCCCGCCTCCTCCCGCGCTCCCCTCCCTCCCGTGGTTCCCCGTGCCCCGCCCGGTGGCCCTCGGTCTCGTCCTTTCCGTCTCCCTGGCCTCCGCTGTCTTCCGTCGTTTTTCCTGCGCCCCGGCCCTTCGCCCGCTTCTCCCTCCGTGCCCCGGCCTTCTCCGCCTGTCCTCTGGCCTTTTCCGCCTCCTCCCGCGCCTCCCCTCCCTCCCGCGGTTCCCCGTGCCCCGCCCGGTGGCCCTCGGTCTCGTCCTTTCCGTCTCCCTGGCCTCCGCTGTCTTCCGTCGTTTTTCCTGCGCCCCGGCCCTTCGCCCGCTTCTCCCTCCGTGCCCCGGCCTTCTCCGCCTGTCCTCTGGCCTTTTCCCGCCTCCTCCGGCGTCTCCCCCTCCCTCCCGTGGTTCCCCGTGCCCCGCCCGGTGGCCCTCGGTCTCGTCCTTTCCGTCTCCCTGGCCTCCGCTGTCTTCCGTCGTTTTCCTGCGCCCCGGCCCTTCGCCCGCTTCTCCCTCCGTGCCCCGGCCTTCTCCGCCTGTCCTCTGGCCTTTCCCGCCTCCTCCGCGCCTCCCTCCCTCCCGCGGTTCCCCGTGCCCCGCCCGGTGGCCCTCGGTCTCGTCCTTTCCGTCTCCCTGGCCTCCGCTGTCTTCCGTCGTTTTCCCTGCGCCCCGGCCCTTCGCCCGCTTCTCCCTCCGTGCCCCGGCCTTCTCCGCCTGTCCTCTGGCCTTTCCCGCTCCTCCCGCGCCTCCCCGTCCCTCCCGTGGTTCCCCGTGCCCCGCCCGGTGGCCCTCGGTCTCGTCCTTTCCGTCCTCCCTGGCCTCCGGCTGTCTTCCGTCGTTTTCCTGCGCGCCCGGCCCTTCGCCCGCTTCTCCTCCGTGCCCCGGCCTTCTCCGCCTGTCCTCTGGCCTTTTCCCGCCTCCTCCGCGTCTCCCCTCCCTCCCGTGGTTCCCGTGCCCCGCCCGGTGGCCCTCGGTCTCGTCCTTTTCCGTCTCCCTGGCCTCCGCTGTCTTCCGTCGTTTTCCTGCGCCGCCCGGCCCTTCGCCCGCTTCTCCCTCCGTGCCCCGGCCTTCCCGCCGTCCTTGGCCTTTCCCGCCTCTCCCGCGCCTCCCCTCCTCCCGCGGTTCCCCGTGCCCCGCCCGGTGGCCCTCGGTCTCGTCCTTTCCGTCTCCCTGGCCTCCGCTGTCTTCCGTCGTTTTTCCTGCCGCCCGGCCCTTCGCCCGCTTCTCCCTCCGTGCCCCGGCCTTCTCCGCCTGTCCTCTGGCCTTTTCCCGCCCCTCCCGCGCCTCCCCGTCCCTCCCGCGGTTCCCCGTGCCCCGCCGGTGGCCCTCGGTCTCGTCCTTTCCGTCTCCTGGCCTCCGCTGTCTTCCGTCGTTTTCCTGCGCCGCCGGCCCTTCGCCCGCTTCTCCTCCGTGCCCCGGCCTTCTCCGCCTGTCCTCTGGCCTTTTCCCGCCTCCTCCCGCGCCTCCCCTCCCTCCCGCGGTTCCCCGTGCCCCGCCCGGTGGCCCCTCGGTCTCGTCCTTTCCGTCTCCCTGGCCTCCGCTGTCTTCCGTCGTTTTCCTGCGCGCCCGGACCCTTCGCCCGCTTCTCCCTCCGTGCCCGGCCTTCTCCGCCTGTCCATCTGGCCTTTTCCCGACTCCTCCGGCGTCTCCCCCTCCCTCCCCGTGGTTCCCCGTGCCCCGCCCGGTGGCCCTACGGTCTCGTCCTTTCCCTCTCCCTGGCCTCCGCTGTCTCCGTCGTTTCCTGCGCGCCCGGCCCTTCGCCCGCTTCTCCCTCCGTGCCCCGGCCTTCTCCGCCTGTCTCTGGCCTTTCCCGCCCCTCCAGCGCCTCCCCGTCCCTCCCGTGGTTCCCCGTGCCCCGCCCGGTGGCCCTCGGTCCTCGTCCTTTCCGTCTCCCTGGCCTCCGCTGTCTTCCGTCGTTTCCTGCGCCCCAGGCCCTTCGCCCGCTTCTCCCTCCGTGCCCGGCCTTCTCCGCCTGTCCTCTGGCCTTTTCCGCCTCCTCCGCGTCTCCCCGTCCCTCCCGTGGTTCCCCGTGCCCCGCCCGGTGGCCCTCGGTCTCGTCCTTTCCGTCTCCCTGGCCTCCGCTGTCTTCCGTCGTTTTCCTGCGCCCCCGGCCCTTCGCCCGCTTCTCCCTCCGTGCCCCGGCCTTCTCCGCCTGTCCTCTGGCCTTTCCCGCCTCCTCCGCGCCTCCCCCTCCTCCCGCGTTCCCCGTGCCCCGCCCGGTGGCCCTCGGTTCCGTCCTTTCCGTCTCCCTGGCCTCCGCTGTCTTCCGTCGTTTTCCTGCGCGCCCGGCCTTCGCCCGCTTCTCCCTCCGTGCCCCGGCCTTCTCCGCCTGTCCTCTGGCCTTTTCCCGCCTCCTCCGCGCCTCCCCTCCCTCCCGTGGTTCCCCGTGCCCCGCCCGGTGGCCCTCGGTCTCGTCCTTTCCGTCTCCCTGGCCTCCGCTGTCTTCCGTCGTTTTCCTGCGCGCCCGGCCCTTCGCCCCGCTTCTCCCTCCGTGCCCGGCCTTCTCCGCCTGTCCTCTGGCCTTTTCCCGCCTCCTCCGCGCCTCCCCTCCCTCCCGTGGTTCCCCGTGCCCCGCCCGGTGGCCCTCGGTCTCGTCCTTTCCGTCTCCCTGGCCTCCGCTGTCTTCCGTCGTTTTCCTGCGCCCCCGGCCCTTCGCCCGCTTCTCCCTCCGTGCCCCGGCCTTCTCCGCCTGTCCTCTGGCCTTTTCCCGCCTCCTCCGCGTCTCCCCTCCCTCCCGTGGTTCCCCGTGCCCCGCCCGGTGGCCCTCGGTCTCGTCCTTTCCGTCTCCCTGGCCTCCGCTGTCTTCCGTCGTTTTCCTGCGCCCCGGCCTTCGCCCGCTTCTCCCTCCGTGCCCCGGCCTTCTCCGCCTGTCCTCTGGCCTTTTCCCGCCTCCTCCCGCGCCTCCCCCTCCCTCCCGCGGTTCCCCGTGCCCCGCCCGGTGGCCCTCGGTCTCGTCCTTTCCGTCTCCCTGGCCTCCGCTGTCTTCCGTCGTTTTCCTGCGCCCCGGCCCTTCGCCCGCTTCTCCCTCCGTGCCCCGGCCTTCTCCGCCTGTCCTCTGGCCTTTTCCCGCTCCTCCCGCGCCTCCCCGTCCCTCCCGTGGTTCCCCGTGCCCCGCCCGGTGGCCCTCGGTCTCGTCCTTTCCGTCTCCCTGGCCTCCGCTGTCTTCCGTCGTTTTCCTGCGCCCCCGGCCCTTCGCCCGCTTCTCCCTCCGTGCCCGGCCTTCTCCGCCTGTCCTCTGGCCTTTCCCGCCTCCTCCGGCGCCTCCCCGTCCCTCCCGCGGTTCCCCGTGCCCCGCCCGGTGGCCCTCGGTCTCGTCCTTTCCGTCTCCCTGGCCTCCGCTGTCTTCCGTCGTTTTCCTGCGCCCCGGCCCTTCGCCCGCTTCTCCCTCCGTGCCCGGCCTTCTCCGCCTGTCCTCTGGCCTTTTCCCGCCTCCTCCGGCGTCTCCCCCTCCCTCCCGTGGTTCCCCGTGCCCCGCCCGGTGGCCCTCGGTCTCGTCCTTTCCGTCTCCCTGGCCTCCGCTGTCTTCCGTCGTTTTCCCTGCGCCCCCGGCCCTTCGCCCGCTTCTCCCTCCGTGCCCCGGCCTTCTCCGCCTGTCCTCTGGCCTTTTCCCGCCTCCTCCCGCGTCTCCCCGTCCCTCCCGTGGTTCCCCGTGCCCCGCCCGGTGGCCCTCGGTCTCGTCCTTTCCGTCTCCCTGGCCTCCGCTGTCTTCCGTCGTTTTCCTGCGCCCCCGGCCCTTCGCCCGCTTCTCCCTCCGTGCCCCGGCTTCTCCGCCTGTCCTCTGGCCTTTTCCCGCCTCCTCCGCGCCTCCCCGTCCCTCCCGCGGTTCCCCGTGCCCCGCCCGGTGGCCCTCGGTCTCGTCCTTTCCGTCTCCCTGGCCTCCGCTGTCTTCCGTCGTTTTCCTGCGCGCCCGGCCCTTCGCCCGCTTCTCCCTCCGTGCCCCGGCCTTCTCCGCCTGTCCTCTGGCCTTTTCCCGCCTCCTCCCGGCCTCCCCCTCCCTCCCGCTGGTTCCCCGTGCCCCGCCCGGTGGCCCTCGGTCTCGTCCTTTCCGTCTCCCTGGCCTCCGCTGTCTTCCGTCGTTTTCCTGCGCCCCGGCCCTTCGCCCGCTTCTCCCTCCGTGCCCCGGCCTTCTCCGCCTGTCCTCTGGCCTTTTCCCGCTTCCTCCCGCGCCTCCCCCTCCCTCCCGCGGTTCCCCGTGCCCGCCCGGTGGCCCTCGGTCTCGTCCTTTCCGTCTCCTGGCCTCCGCTGTCTTCCGTCGTTTTCCTGCGCGCCCGGCCTTCGCCCGCTTCTCCTCCGTGCCCGGCCTTCTCCGCCTGTCCTCTGGCCTTTTCCCGCCTCCTCCGCGTCTCCCCCTCCTCCCGCGGTTCCCCGTGCCCCGCCCGGTGGCCCTCGGTCTCGTCTTTCCGTCTCCCTGGCCTCCGCTGTCTTCCGTCGTTTCCTGCGCCCCGCCCTTCGCCCGCTTCTCCCTCCCGTGCCCCGGCCTTCTCCGCCTGTCCTCTGGCCTTTTCCCGCCTCCTCCGCGTCTCCCCGTCCCTCCCGTGGTTCCCCGTGCCCCGCCCGGTGGCCCTCGGTCTCGTCCTTTCCGTCTCCCTGGCCTCCGCTGTCTTCCGTCGTTTTCCTGCGCGCCCGGCCCTTCGCCCGCTTCTCCCTCCGTGCCCCGGCCTTCCCCGCCTGTCCTCTGGCCTTTTCCCGCCTCCTCCGCGCCTCCCCGTCCCTCCCGTGGTTCCCCGTGCCCCGCCCGGTGGCCCTCGGTCTCGTCCTTTCCGTCTCCCTGGCCTCCGCTGTCTTCCGTCGTTTTCCTGCGCGCCCGGCCCTTCGCCCGCTTCTCCCTCCGTGCCCCGGCCTTCTCCGCCTGTCCTCTGGCCTTTTCCCGCCTCCTCCCGCGCCTCCCCTCCCTCCCGTGGTTCCCCGTGCCCCGCCCGGTGGCCCTCGGTCTCGTCCTTTCCGTCTCCCTGGCCTCCGCTGTCTTCCGTCGTTTTCCTGCGCGCCCGGCCCTTCGCCCGCTTCTCCCTCCGTGCCCCGGCCTTCTCCGCCTGTCCTCTGGCCTTTTCCCGCCTCCTCCGGCGCTCCCCTCCCTCCCGCGGTTCCCCGTGCCCCGCCCGGTGGCCCTCGGTCTCGTCCTTTCCGTCTCCCTGGCCTCCGCTGTCTTCCGTCGTTTTCCTGCGCCCCCGGCCCTTCGCCCGCTTCTCCCTCCGTGCCCCGGCCTTCTCCGCCTGTCCTCTGGCCTTTTCCCGCCTCCTCCCGCGCCTCCCCGTCCCTCCCGCGGTTCCCCGTGCCCGCCCCGGTGGCCCTCGGTCTCGTCCTTTCCGTCTCCCTGGCCTCCGCTGTCTTCCGTCGTTTTCCTGCGCCCCGGCCCTTCGCCCGCTTCTCCCTCCGTGCCCGGCCTTCTCCGCCTGTCCTCTGGCCTTTTCCCGCCTCCTCCGCGCCTCCCCTCCCTCCCGTGGTTCCCCGTGCCCCGCCCGGTGGCCCTCGGTCTCGTCCTTTCCGTCTCCCTGGCCTCCGCTGTCTTCCGTCGTTTTCCTGCGCGCCCGGCCCTTCGCCCGCTTCTCCCTCCGTGCCCCGGCCTTCTCCGCCTGTCCTCTGGCCTTTTCCCGCCTCCTCCGCGCCTCCCCTCCTCCCGCGGTTCCCCGTGCCCCGCCCGGTGGCCCTCGGTCTCGTCCTTTCCGTCTCCCTGGCCTCCGCTGTCTTCCGTCGTTTTCCTGCGCGCCCGGCCCTTCGCCCGCTTCTCCCTCCGTGCCCCGGCCTTCTCCGCCTGTCCTCTGGCCTTTTCCCGCCTCCTCCCGCGTCTCCCCGTCCCTCCCGTGGTTCCCCGTGCCCCGCCCGGTGGCCCTCGGTCTCGTCCTTTCCGTCTCCCTGGCCTCCGCTGTCTTCCGTCGTTTTCCTGCCGCCCCGGCCCTTCGCCCGCTTCTCCCTCCGTGCCCCGGCCTTCTCCGCCTGTCCTCTGGCCTTTTCCCGCCTCCTCCGCGTCTCCCCGTCCCTCCCGTGGTTCCCCGTGCCCCGCCCGGTGGCCCTCGGTCTCGTCCTTTCCGTCTCCCTGGCCTCCGCTGTCTTCCGTCGTTTTCCTGCGCGCCCGGCCCTTCGCCCGCTTCTCCCTCCGTGCCCCGGCCTTCCCCGCCTGTCCTCTGGCCTTTTCCCGCCTCCTCCGCGCTCCCCGTCCCTCCCGTGGTTCCCCGTGCCCCGCCCGGTGCCCTCGGTCTCGTCCTTTCCGTCTCCCTGGCCTCCGCTGTCTTCCGTCGTTTTCCTGCGCGCCCGGCCCTTCGCCCGCTTCTCCCTCCGTGCCCCGGCCTTCTCCGCCTGTCCTCTGGCCTTTTCCGCCTCCTCCCGCGCCTCCCCGTCCCTCCCGTGGTTCCCCGTGCCCCGCCGGTGGCCCTCGGTCTCGTCCTTTCCGTCTCCCTGGCCTCCGCTGTCTTCCGTCGTTTTCCTGCGCCCCCGGCCCTTCGCCCGCTTCTCCCTCCGTGGCCCCGGCCTTCCCGCCTGTCCTCTGGCCTTTTCCCGCCTCCTCCGCGTCCTCCCCTCCCTCCCGCGGTTCCCCGTGCCCCGCCCGGTGGCCCTCGGTCTCGTCCTTTCCGTCTCCTGGCCTCCGCTGTCTTCCGTCGTTTTCCTGCGCCCCGGCCCTTCGCCCGCTTCTCCCTCCGTGCCCCGGCCTTCTCCGCCTGTCCTCTGGCCTTTCCCGCCTCCTCCCGCGTCCTCCCCCTCCCTCCCGTGGTTCCCCGTGCCCCGCCCGGTGGCCCTCGGTCTCGTCCTTTCCGTCTCCCTGGCCTCCGCTGTCTTCCGTCGTTTTCCTGCGCGCCCGGCCCTTCCGCCCGCTTCTCCCTCCGTGCCCCGGCCTTCTCCGCCTGTCCTCTGGCCTTTTCCCGCCTCCTCCCGCGCCTCCCCTCCCTCCCGCGGTTCCCCGTGCCCCGCCCGGTGGCCCTCGGTCTCGTCCTTTCCGTCTCCCTGGCCTCCGCTGTCTTCCGTCGTTTTCCTGCGCGCCCGGCCCTTCGCCCCGCTTCTCCCTCCGTGCCCGGCCTTCTCCGCCTGTCCTCTGGCCTTTTCCCGCCTCCTCCCGCGCCTCCCCGTCCCTCCCGCGGTTCCCCGTGCCCCGCCCGGTGGCCCTCGGTCTCGTCCTTTCCGTCTCCCTGGCCTCCGCTGTCTTCCGTCGTTTTCCCTGCGCGCCCGGCCTTCGCCCGCTTCTCCCGCGTGCCCCGGCCTTCTCCGCCTGTCCTCTGGCCTTTTCCCGCCTCCTCCCGCGCCTCCCCGTCCCTCCCGTGGTTCCCCGTGCCCCGCCCGGTGGCCCCTCGGTCTCGTGCCTTCCGTCTCCCTGGCCTCCGCTGTCTTCCGTCGTTTTCCTGCGCGCCGGCCTTCGCCCGCTTCTCCCTCCGTGCCCCGGCCTTCCGCCTGTCTCTGGCTTTTTCCCGCCTCCTCCCGCCCTCCCCCTCCCTCCGCGGTTCCCCGTGCCCCCGCCCGGTGGCCCTCGGTCTCGTCCTTTCGTCTCCCTGGCCTCCGCTGTCTTCGTCGTTTTCCCTGCGCGCCCCGGCCCTTCGCCCGCTTCTCCCTCCGTGCCCCGGCCTTCCCCGCCTGTCCTCTGGCCTTTTCCCGCCCCCTCCCGCGCTCCCCGTCCCTCCCGTGGTTCCCCGTGCCCCGCCCGGTGGCCCTCGGTCTCGTCCTTTCCGTCTCCCTGGCCTCCGCTGTCTTCCGTCGTTTTCCTGCGCCCCCGGCCCTTCGCCCGCTTCTCCCTCCGTGCCCGGCCTTCTCCGCTGTCCTCTGGCCTTTTCCCGCCTCCTCCGCGCCTCCCCTCCCTCCCGTGGTTCCCCGTGCCCGCCCGGTGGCCCTCGGTCTCGTCCTTTCCGTCTCCCTGGCCTCCGCTGTCTTCCGTCGTTTTCCTGCGCGCCCGGCCCTTCGCCCGCTTCTCCCTCCGTGGCCCGGCCTTCTCCGCCTGTCCTCTGGCCTTTTCCCGCCTCCTCCGGCGTCTCCCCCTCCATCCCGCGGTTCCCCGTGCCCGCCCGGTGGCCCTCGGTCTCGTCCTTTCCGTCTCCCTGGCCTCCGCTGTCTTCCGTCGTTTTTCCTGCGCCTCCGGCCCTTCGCCCGCTTCTCCCTCCGTGCCCCGCCTTCTCCGCCTGTCCTCTGGCCTTTTCCGCCTCCTCCCGCCCTCCCCGTCCCTCCCGTGGTTTCCCCGTGCCCCGCCCGGTGGCCCTCCGTCTCCAGTCCTTTCCGTCTCCCTGGCCTCCGGCTGTCTTCCGTCGTTTTCCTGCGCCCCCGGCCCTTCGCCCGCTTCTCCCTCCGTGCCCCGGCCTTCTCCGCCTGTCCTCTGGCCTTTCCCGCCTCCTCCGCGCCTCCCCCCCCTCCCGGGGTCCCGTGCCCGCCGGTGGCCCTCGGTCTCGTCCTTTCCGTCTCCCTGGCTCTCCGCTGTCTTCCGTCGTTTTCCTGCGGCCCGGCTCTTTCGCCCGCTTCTCCTCCGTGGCCCGGCCTTTCTCCGCCTGTCCCTCTGGCCTTTTCCGCCTCCTCCGGCGTCTCCCCTCCTCCCGCGGTTCCCCGTGCCCCGCCCGGTGGCCCTCGGTCTCGTCGCTTTCCGTCTCCCTGGCCTCCGCTGTCTTCCGTCGTTTTCCTGCGCGCCCGGTCCTTCGCCCGCTTCTCCCTCCGTGCCCGCTTCTCCGCCTCCTCCGGCCTTTCCGCCTCCTCCGCGCCTCCCCTCCCTCCGCGGTTTCCCCGTGCCCCGCCGGTGGCCCTCCGGTCTCGTCCTTTCCGTCTCCCTGGCCTCCGCTGTCTTCCGTCGTTTTCCTGCCCCCGGCCCTTCGCCCGCTTCTCCTCCGGTGCCCCGGCCTTCTCCGCCCTGTCCTCTGGCCTTTTCCCGCCTCCTCCCGCGCCTCCCCGTCCCTCCCGTGGTTCCCGTGCCCGCCCGGTGGCCCTCGGTCTCGTCCTTTCCGTCTCCCTGGCCTCCGCTGTATCATTCCGTCGTTTTTCCTGCGCCCCGGCCCTTGCCCGCTTCTCCCTCCGTGCCCCGGCTTCTCCGCCTGTCCTCTGGCCTTTTCCCGCCTCACTCCCGCGCCCTCCCCCTCCCTCCCGCGGTTCGCCCGTGGCCCCCGCCCGGTGGCCCTCGTTCGTCCTTCTTTCCGTCTCCCTGGCCTCCGCTGTCTTCCGTCGTTTTCCTGCGCCCCCGGCCTTCGCCCGCTTTCCCTCCGTGCCCCGGCTTCCCCGCCTGTCCTCTGGCCCTTTTCCCGCCCCTCCGCGCTCCCCGTCCCTCCCGCGGTTCCCCGTGCCCCCGGTGGCCCTCGGTCTCGTCTTTCCGTCTCCCTGGCCTTCCGCTGTCTTCCGTCGTTTCCTGCGCCCCCGGCCTTCCCCGCTTCTCCCTCCGTGCCCCGGCCTTCTCCGCCTGTCCTCTGGCCTTTTCCCGCCTCCTCCCGCGCCTCCCCGTCCCTCCCCGGGTTCCCCGTGCCCCGCCCGGTGGCCTCGGTCTCGTCTTTTCCGTCTCCCTGGCCTCCGCTGTCTTCCGCCGTTTTCCTGCAGCCCCCGGCCCTTCGCCCGCTTCTCCCTCCGTGGCCCCGGCCTTCTCCGCCTGTCTCTGGCCTTTTCCCGCCTCCTCCGCGCCTCCCCTCCCTCCCGCGGTTCCCCGTGCCCCGCCCGTGGCCCTCGTTCGTCTTTCCGTCTCCCTGGCTCCGCTGTCTTCCGTCGTTTTCCTGCGCGCCCGGCCTCTTCGCCCGCTTCTCCCTCCGTGCCCCGGCCTTCTCCGCCTGTCCTCTGGCCTTTTCCCGCCTCCTCACGCGTCTCCCCGTCCCTCCGCGGTTCCCCGTGCCCGCCCGGTGCTCCTACGGTCATCGTCCTTTCCGTCTCCCTGGCCTCCGCTGTCTTTCCGTCGTTTTCCTGCGCGCCCGGCCCTTCGCACGCTTCTCCCTCCGTGGCCCGGCCTTCTCCGCCTGTCCTCTGGCCTTTTCCGCCTCCTCCGCGTCTCCCCTCCCTCCCGCGGTTCCCCGTGCCCCGCCCGGTGGGCCCATCGGTCTCGTCTTTCCGTCTCCCTGGCCTCCGCCGTCTTCGTCGTTTTCCTGCGCCCCCGGCCCTTCGCCCGCTTCTCCTCCGTGGCCCGGCCTTCCCCGCCTGTCCTCTGCCCTTTTTCCCGCCCCTCCCGCGTCCTCCCCGTCCCTCCCGCGGTTCCCCGTGCCCCGCCCGGTGGCCCTCGGTCTCCGTCCTTTCCGTCTCCCTGGCCTCCGCTGTCTTCCGTCGTTTTCCTGCGCCCGCCGGCCTTCCGCCCGCTTCTCCCTCCGTGCCCCGGCCTTCCCGCCTGTCCTCTGGCCTTTTCCCGCCTCCTCCCGCGCCTCCCCGTCCCTCCCAGCGGTTCCCCGTGCCCCGCCCGGTGGCCCTCGGTCTCGTCCTTTCCGTCTCCCTGGCCTCCGCTGTCTTCCGTCGTTTTCCTGCGCCCCCGGCCCTTAGCCCGCTTCTCCCTCCGTGCCCCGGCCTTTCCCGCCTGTCCTCTGGCCTTTTCCGCCCCTACCCGCGTCTCCCCGTCCCTCCCGCGGTTCCCCGTGCCCCGCCCGGTGGCCCTACAGGTCTCGTCCTTCCGTCTCCCTGGCCTCCGCTGTCTTCCGTCGTTTTCCCTGCGCGCCCCGGCCCTTCGCCCGCTTCTCCCTCCGTGCCACCGGCCTTCCCGCCTGTCTCTGGCCTTTTCCCGCCTCCCCCGCGCTCCCGTCTCCCGCTGGTTCCCGTGCCCGCCCGGTGGCCCTCGGTCTCGTCCTTTCCGTCTCCCTGGCCTCCGCTGTCTTCCGTCGTTTTCCTGCGCGCCCGGCCCTTCGCCCGCTTTCTCCTCCGTGCCCGGCCTTCTCCGCCTGTCCTCTGGCCTTTTCCCGCCTCCTCCGCGCTCCCCTCCCTCCCGCGGTTCCCCGTGCCCCGCCCGGTGGCCCTCGGTCTCGTCCTTTCCGTCTCCCTGGCCTCCGCCTGTCTTCCGTCGTTTTCCTGCGCGACCCGGCCTTGCCCGCTTCTCCCTCCGTGGCCCGGCCTTCCTCCGCCTGTCCTCTGCCTTTTCCCGCCCCTCCGGCGTCTCCCGTCCCTCCCGCGTTCCCCGTGCCCCGCCCGGTGGCCCTCGGTCTCGTCTTTCCGTCTCCCTGGCCTCCGCTGTATTCCGTCGTTTTCCTGCGCGCCCGGCCCTTCCGCTTCTCCCTCCGTGGCCCGGCCTTCTCCGCCTGTCCTCTGGCCTTTCGCCTCCCGCGCCTCCCCCTCCCTCCGTGGTTCCCCGTGCCCGCCCGGTGGCCATCGTCTCGTCCTTTTCCGTCTCCCTGGCCTCCGCTGTCTTCCGTCGTTTTCCTGCGCGCCCGGCCCTTCGCCCCGCTTCTCCCTCCGTGCCCCGGCCTTCCCCGCCTGTCCTCTGGCCTTTTCCCGCCTCCTCCCGCGCCTCCCCTCCCTCCCGCGGTTCCCCGTGCCCCGCCGGTGGCCCTCGGTCTCGTCCTTTCCGTCTCCCTGGCCTCCGCTGTCTTCCGTCGTTTTCCTGCGCCCCGGCCCTTCCGCCCCTTCTCCCTCCGTGCCCCGGCTTCTCCCCTGTCCTCTGGCCTTTTTCCCGCCTCCTCCGCGTCCTCCCCGTCCCTCCCGTGGTTCCCCGTGCCCCGCCGGTGGCCCTCGTCTCGTCCTTTCCGTCTCCTGGCCTCCGCTGTCATTCCGTCGTTTTCCTGCGCCCCCGGCCCTTCGCCCGCTTCTCCCTCCGTGCCCGGCTTCCCGCTGTCCTCTGGCCTTTTTCCCGCCCCCCCGCCGTCCCCCGTCCCTCGCGTTCCCCGTGCCCCGCCGGTGGCCCTTAGGTCTCGTCCTTTCCGTCTCCCTGGCCTCCGCTGTCTTCCGTCGTTTTCCTGCGCCCGGCCTTCGCCCGCTTCTCCCTCCGTGCCCCGGCCTTCTCCGCCTGTCCTTCTGGCCTTTTCCCGCCCTCCTCCGCGCCTCCCCGTCCCTCCGCGGTTCCCCGTGCCCCGCCCGGTGGCCCTCCGGTCTCGTCCTTTCCGTCTCCCTGGCCTCGCTGTTTCCGTCGTTTTCCTGCGCGCCCGGCCCTTCGCCCGCTCTCCTCCCCCGTGCCCCGGCCTTCTCCGCCTGTCCTCTGCCTTTTCCCGCCCTCCTCGGCGTCTCCCCCCGTCCCTCCGCGGTTCCCCGTGCCCGCCCGGTGGCCCTCGGTCTTCGTCTTTCCGTCTCCCTGGCCTCCGCTGTCTAATCGGTCGTTTTCCTGCGCCCCGGCCCTTCGCCCGCTTCTCCCTCCCGTGGCCCCGGCCTTCCTCACCTTGTCCTCTGGCCCGTTTTCCCGCCTCCTCCCGCGCCTCCCCCTCCCTCCCGCGGTTCCCCCGTGCCCGCCCGGTTGGCCCTCGGTCTCGTCCTTTCCGTCTCCCTGGCCTCCGCTGTCTTCCGTCGTTTTTCGCGCCCCCGGCCCTTCGCCCGCTTCTCCCTCCCATGGCCCCGCTTCTCCGCCTGTCCTCTGGCCTTTCCCGCCCCCTCCCGCGCCTCCCGTCCCTCCCAGCGTTCCCCGTGCCCCGCCCGGTGGCCCTCGGTCTCGTCCTTTCCGTCTCCTGGCCTCCGCTGTCTTCCGTCGTTTCCTGCGCCCCCGGCCCTTCGCCCGCTCTCCCTCCGTGCCCCGGCTTCCTCCGCCTGTCCTCTGGCCTTTTCCAGCCTCCTCCCGCGCCTCCCCTTCCGCGGTTCCCCGTGCCCCCCGTGGCCCTGGTCTCGTCCTTTCCGTCCCCCTGGCCTCCGCTGTCTTCCGTCGTTTTCCTGCGCCCCGGCCCTTCGCCCGCTTCTCCCTCCGTGCCCCGGCCTTCTCCGCCTGTCCTCTGGCCTTTTCCCGCCTCCTCCCGCGCCTCCCGTCCTCCGTGGTTCCCCGTGCCCCCCGGTGGCCCTCGTCTCGTTTCCTCCTCTTGGCCTCTCGCTGTCTTCCGTCGTTTTCCTGCGCGCCCGGCCCCTTCGCCCCGCTTCTCCCTCCGTGCCCCGGCCTTCTCCGCCTGTCCTCTGGCCTTTTCCCCGCCTCCCCGCGCCTCCCTCCCTCCCGGGTTCCCCGTGCCCCGCCCGGTGGCCTCGGTCTCGTCCTTTCCGTCTCCCTGGCCTCCGCTGTCTTCCGTCGTTTCCTGCGCGCCCCGCCCTTCGCCCGTTCTCCCCTCCGTGCCCGGCCTTCTCCGCCTGTCCTCTGGCCTTTTCCCGCCTCCATCCGCCTCTCCCCCTCCCTCCCGCGGTTCCCGTGCCCCGCCCGGTGGCCCTCGGTCTCGTCCTTTCCGTCTCCCTGGCCTCCGCTGTCTTCCTCGTTTTCCTGCGCCCCGGCTTCGCCCGCTTCTCCCTCGTGCCCCGGCCTTCTCCGCCTGTCCTCTGGCCTTTTCCCGCCCCTCCCGCCCTCCCGTCCCTCCCGGGTTCCCCGTGCCCGCCCGCGCCTCGGTCTCGTCCTTTCCGTCTCCTGGCCTCCGCTGTCTTCCGTCGTTTTCCTGCGCCCCCGGCCTTCGCCCGCTTCTCCCTCCGTGCCCCGGCCTTCTCCGCCTGTCCTCTCGGCCTTTTCCCGCTCCTCCCGCGTCTCCCCGTCCCTCCCGCGTTTCCCCGTGCCCCGCCCGGTGGCCTCGTCTCCGTCTTTCCGTCTTCCCTGGCCTCCGCTGTCTTCCGTCGTTTCCTGCCGCCCGGCCCTTCGCCGCTTCTCCCTCCGTGCCCCGGCCTTCTCCGCCTGTCCTCTGGCCCTTTCCCGCTCCTCCGCGCCTCCCCTCCTCCGCGGTTCCCGTGCCCCGCCCGGTGGCCCTCGGTCTCGTCCTTTCCGTCTCCCTGGCCTCCGCGTCTTCCGTCGTTTTCCTGCGCCCCGGCCCTTCGCCCGCTTCTCCCTCCCGTGCCCGGCCTTCTCCGCCTGTCCTCTGGCCTTTTCCCGCCTCCTCCCGCGCTCCCCCGTCCCTCCCGTGGTCCCCGTGCCCCGCCCGGTGGCCCTCGGTCTCGTCCTTTCCGTCTCCCTGGCCTCCGCTGTCTTCGTCGTTTTCCTGCGCGCCCCGCCTTTCGCCCGCTTCTCCCTCCGTGCCCCGGCCTTCTCCGCTGTCCTCTGGCCTTTTCCCCTCCTCCCGCGCTCCCCCGTCCCTCCCGCGGTTCCCCGTGCCCCGCCCGGTGGCCCTGGTCTCGTCCTTTCGCGTCTCCCTGGCCTCGCTGTCTTCCGTGTTTTCCTGCGCCCCCGGCCGCTTCGCCCGCTTCTCCCTCCGTGCCCCGGCTTCCCCGCTGTCCTCTGGCCTTTTCCCGCCTCCTCCCGCGCCCCTCCCCGTCCCTCCCGTGTTCCCCGTGCCCCGCCCGTGGCCCTCGGTCTCGTCCTTTCGTCTCCCTGGCCTCCGCTGTCTTCCGTCGTTTTCCTGCGCGCCGGCCCTTCCGCCCGCTTCTCCGTGCCCCGGCCTTCCCGCTGTCCTTGGCCTTTTCCCGGCCTCCTCCCGCGCTCCCCGTCCCTCCCGTGTTCCCCGTGCCCCGCCCGGTGGCCCTCGGTTCGTCCTTTCGTCTCCTGGCCTCCGCTGTCTTCCGTCGTTTTCCTGCGCTCCGGCCCTTCTAGCCCGCTTCTCCCTCCGTGCCCCGGCCTTCCCCGCCTGTCATCTGGCCTTTCCCGCCTCCTCCCGCGCCTCCCGTCCCTCCCGGGGTTCCCCGTGCCCCGCCCGGTGGCCCTCGGTCCTCCGTCCCTTTCCGTCTCCCTGGCCTCCGCTGTCTTCCGTCGTTTTCCTGCGCGCCCGGCCTTCGCCCGCTTCTCCCTCCGTGCCCGGCCTTCTCCGCCTGTCCTCTGGCCTTTTCCCGCCTCCTCCGCGCCTCTCCCCTCCCTCCCGGGTTCCCCGTGCCCCGCCCGGTGGCCCGGTCTCGTCCTTCCGTCTCCTGCCCTCCGCTGTCTTCCGTCGTTTTCCTGCGCGCCCGGCCTTCGCCCGCTTCTCCCTCCGTGCCCCGGCCTTCTCCGCCTGTCCTCTGGCCTTTTCCCGCTCTCCCGCGTCTCCCCCGTCCTCCCGTGGTTCCCCGTGCCCCGCCCGGTGGCCCCTCGGTCTCCTTCTTTCCGTCTCCCTGGCCTCCGCTGTCTTCCGTCGTTTTCCTGCGCGCCCGGCCCTTCGCCCGCTTCTCCCTCCGTGCCCTGCCGCCTCTTTTCCCGCCTCCTCCCGCGCCTCCCCCTCCCTCCCGCGGTTCCCCGTGCCCCGCCCGGTGGCCTCGGTCTCGTCCTTTCCGTCTCCCTGGCCTCCGCTGTCTTCCTCGTTTTCCCTGCGCGCCGGCCCTTCGCCCGCTTCTCCCTCCGTGCCCCGGCCTTCTCCGCCTGTCCTCTGGCCTTTTCCCGCCCCCTCCCGCGCCTCCCCCGTCCCTCCCCGCGTTCCCCGTGCCCCGCCCGGTGGCCCTCGGTCTCGTCCTTTCCGTCTCCCTGGCCTCCGCTGTCTTCCGTCGTTTTCCTGCGCGCCCGGCCCTTCGCCCGCTTCTCCTCCGTGCCGGCCTTCTCCGCCTGTCCTCTGGCCTTTTCCCGCCTCCTCCGGCCTCCCCCTCCCGGGGTTCCCCGTCCCGCCCGGTGGCCCTCGGTCTCGTCCTTTCCGTCTCCCTGCCCCGCTGTCTTCCGTCGTTTTCCTGCGCCCCCGGCCCTTCGCCCGCTTCTCCCTCCGTGCCCGGCCTTCTCCGCCGCGTCCTCTGCCTTTTCCCGCTCCTCCGGCGTCTCCCCCTCCTCCCGCGGTTTCCCCGTGCCCCGCCCGGTGGCCCTCGGTCTCGTCCTTTCCGTCTCCCTGGCCTCCGCTGTCTTCCGTTCGTTCCTGCGCCCCGGCCTTCGCCGCTTCTCCCTCCGTGCCCGGCCTTCCCGCCTGTCCTCTGGCCTTTTCCCGTCCTCCCGCGTCTCCTCCCTCCCGCTGGTTCCCCGTGCCCGCCCGGTGGCCTCCGTCTCGTCCTTTCCGTCTCCCTGGCCTCCGCTGTCTTCCGTCGTTTCCCTGCGCCCCCGGCCCTTCGCCCGCTTCTCCCTCCGTGCCCCCGGCCTTCTCCGCCTGTCCTCTGGCCTTTCCCGCCCCTCCCGCCTCCCCCTCCCTCCCGCGGTCCCCGTGCCCCGCCCGTGGCCCTCGTCTCGTCCTTTCCGTCTCCCTGGCCTCCGCTGTCTTCCGTTCGTTTTCCTGCGCGCCCCGGCCTTCGCCCGCTTCTCCTCCGTGCCCCGGCCTTCTCCGCCTGTCCTCTGGCCTTTTCCGCCTCCTCCGGCGTCTCCCCTCCCTCCCGCGGTTCCCCGTGCCCCGCCCGGTGGCCCTCGGTCTCGTCTTTCCGTCTCCCTGGCCTCCGCTGTCTTCCGTCGTTTTCCTGCGCGCCCGGCCCTTCGCCCGCTTCTCCCTCCGTGGCCCGGCCTCTCTTTCCGCCTCCTTCCCGCCGCTCCTCCCTCCCTCCGCGGTTCCCCGTGCCCCGCCCGGTGGCCCTCGTTCTCGTCCTTTCCGTCTCCCTGGCCTCCGCTGTCTTCCGTCGTTTTCCTGCGCGCCCGGCCCTTCGCCCGCTTCCTCCTCCGTGCCCGCCCTTCTCGCCCTGTCCTCTGGCCTTTTCCCGCCCTCCCGCGCCTCCCCTCCCTCCCGCGGTTTCCCCGTGCCCGCCCGGTGGCCCTCGGTCTCGTCCTTTCCGTCTCCCTGGCCTCCGCTGTCTTCCGTCGTTTTCCTGCGCCCCGGCCCTTCGCCCGCTTCTCCCTCCGTGCCCGGCTCTTCTCCGCCTGTCCTCTGGCCTTTTCCCGCTCCTCCGGCGTCTCTCCCCTCCCTCCCGCGGTTCCCCGTGCCCCGCCCGGTGGCCCTGGTCTCGTCCTTTCCGTCTCCCTGGCCTCGCTGTCTTCCGTCTGTTTCCTGCGCCCCCGGCCTTCGCCCGCTTCTCCCTCCGTGCCCCGGCCTTCCCCGCCTGTCCTCTGGCCCTTTTCCGCCTCCTCCGCGCCTCCCCGTCCCTCCCGCGGTTCCCCGTGCCCCGCCCGGTGGCCCTCGGTCTCGTCCTTTCCGTCTCCCTGGCCTCCGCTGTCTTCGGTCGTTTTCCTGCGCCCGGCCTTCCCCGCTCTCCCTCCGTGCCCCGGCCTTCTCCGCCTGTCCTCTGGCTTTTCCCGCCTCCTCCCGCGCTCCCCCGTCCCTCCCCCGTGGTTCCCGTGCCCCGCCGGTGGCCCCTCGGTCTCGTCTTTTCCGTCTCCCTGGCCTCCGCTGTCTTCCGTCGTTTCCTGCCGCGCCCCGGCCCTTCGCCCGCTTCTCCCTCCGTGCCCGCCTTCTCCGCCTGTCTCTGCGCCTTTCTCCGCCTCCTCCGCCCTCCCCTCCCTCCCGCGGTTCCCCGTGCCCCGCCCGGTGGCCCTCGGTCTCGTCTTTCCGTCCTCCCTGGCTCCGCTGTCTTCCCGTTGTTTTCCCTGCGCGCCCGGCCTTCGCCCGCTTCTCCCTCCGTGGCCGGCCTTCTCCGCCTGTCCTCTGGCCTTTTCCGCCTCCTCCGGCCGTCTCCCCTCCCTCCCCGCGGTTCCCCGTGCCCCCCCGGTGGCCTCGGTCTCGTCCTTTCCGTCTCCCTGGCCTCCGCTGTCTTCCGTCGTTTTCCTGCGCGCCCGGCCCTTCGCCCGCTTCTCCCTCCGTGCCCCGGCTTCCCGCCTGTCCTCTGCCTTTTCCGCCTCCTCCGGCGCTCCCCTCCCTCCCGCGGTTCCCCCGTGCCCCGCCCGGTGGCCCTCGGTCTCGTCCTTTCCGTCTCCCTGGCCTCCGCTGTCTTCTCGTTTTCCTGCGCCGCCCGGCCCTTCGCCCGCTTCTCCCTCCGTGCCCCGGCCTTCTCCGCCTGTCCTCTGCCCTTTTCCCGCCCCCTCCCGCGCCTCCCCGTCCCTCCCGCGGTCCCCTGCCCCGCCCGGTGGCCCCGGTCTCCGTCCTTTCCGTCTCCCTGGCCTCCGCTGTCTTCCGCGTTTTCCCTGCGCCCCCGGCCCTTCGCCCGCTTCTCCTCCGTGCCCCGGCCTTCCTCCGCCTGTCCTCTGGCCTTTTCCGCCCCCCCCGCGCCTCCCCGTCCCTCCGCGGTTCCCCGTGCCCCGCCCGGTGGCCCTTCGGTCTCGTCCTTTCCGTCTCCCTGGCCTCCGCTGTCTTCCGTCGTTTCCTGCGCGCCCGGCCCCTTGCCCGCTTCTCCCTCCGTGCCCCGGCCTTTCCGCCTGTCCTCTTGGCCTTTTCCGCCTCCTCCCGGCGTCTCCCCTCCCTCCCGTGGTTCCCGTGCCCCGCCCGGTGGCCTCCGGTCTCGTCCTTCCGTCTCCCTGGCCTCCGCTGTCTTCCGTCGTTTTCCTGCGCCCCCGGCCTTCGCCCGCTTCTCCTCCGTGCCCCGGCCTTCTCCGCCTGTCCTCTGGCCTTTTCCCGCCTCCCTCCGCGCTCCCCGTCCCTCCCGCTGGTTCCCGTGCCCCGCCCGGTGGCCCTCGGTCCGTCCTTTCGTCTCCCTGGCCTCCCTGTCTTCCGTCGTTTTCCCTGCGCGCCCGGCCCTTCGCCCGCTTCTCCCTCCGTGCCCGGCCTTCTCCGCCTGTCCTCTGGCCTTTTCCCGCCTCCTCCGCCCCTCCCTCCCGCGGTTCCCCGTGCCCCGCCCGGTGGCCCTCGGTCTCGTCCTTTCCGTCTCCTGGCTCCCCTGTCTTCCGTTGTTTTCCCTGCGCGCCGGCCTTCGCCCGCTTCTCCCTCCGTGCCCGGCCTTCCTCCGCCTGTCCTCTGGCCTTTTCCCGCCTCCTCCCGCGTCTCCCGTCCCTCCCGCGGGTTCCCCGTGCCCCGCCCGGTGGCCCTCGGGTCTCTGCTTTCCGTCCCTCCCTGGCCTCCGCTGTCTTCCGTTGTTTTCTGCGCCCCGGCCCTTCCCGCTTTCTCCCTCCGTGGCCCGGCCTCTCTCTCTTCCCGCCTCCTCCCGCGCCTCCCCCTCCCTCCGCGGTTCCCCGTGCCCCCCGGTGGCCTCGTGTCCGTCCTTTCCGTCTCCCTGGCCTCCGCTGTCTTCCGTCGTTTTCCTGCGCCGCCCGGCCCTTCGCCCGCTTTCTCCCTCCGTGCCCCGGCCTTCCCGCCTGTCCTCTGGCCTTTTCCCGCCTCCTCCCGCGCCTCCCCGTCCCTCCCGGTTCCCGTGCCCCGCCGGTGGCCCTCGTCCGTCCTTTCCGTCTCCCTGGCCTCCGCTGTCTTCCGTCGTTTTCCTGCGCCCCGGCCCTTCCGCCCCTCTCTCCGTGCCCCCGGCCTTCTCCCCTGTCCTCTGGCCTTTTCCCGCCTCCTCCGGCGCTCCCCGTCCCTCCCGCGGGTTCCCCGTGCCCCGCCGGTGGCCTCGTCCTCGTCCCTTCCGTCTCCTTGGCCTCTCGCTGTCTTCCGTCGTTTTCCTGCGCCCCGGCCCTTCGCCCCGCTTCTCCCTCCGTGCCCCGGCCTTCCCGCCTGTCCTCTGGCCTTTTCCCGCCCCCTCCCGCCTTCCCTCCTCGCGGTTCCCCGTGCCCCGCCCGGTGGCCCTCGGTCTCGTCCTTCGTTCTCCTGGCCTCCGCTGTCTCCGTCGTTTTCGCGCCGCCCGGCCCTTCGCCCGCTTCTCCTCCGTGCCCGGGCCTTCTCCGCCTGTCCTCTGGCCTTTTCCCGCTCCTCCCGCGTCTCCCCGTCCTCCCGTGGTTCCCCGTGCCCGCCCCGGTGGCCCTCGGTCTCGTCTTTCCGTCTCCCTGGCCTCCGCTGTCTTCCGTCGTTTTCCTGCGCCCCCGCCCTTCGCCCGCTTCTCCTCCCGTGCCCCGGCCTTCTCCGCCTGTCCTCTGCCTTTCCCGCCTCCTCCGCGCCTCCCTCCCTCCCGCGTTCCCCGTGCCCCGCCCGGTGGCCTCGGTCTCGTCCTTTCCGTCTCCCTGGCCTCCGCTGTCTTCTTCGTTTTCCTGCGCGCCCGGCCCTTCGCCCGCTTCTCCCTCCGTGCCCCGGCCTTCTCCGCCTGTCCTCTGCCTTTTCCCGCCTCCTCGGCGTCTCCCCCTCCCTCCGCTGGTTCCCCGTGCCCCGCCGGTGGCCCTGGTCTCGTCTCTTTCCGTCTCCCTGGCCTCCGCTGTCTTCCGTCGTTTTCCTGCGCGCCCGGCCCTTCGCCCGCTTCTCCCTCCGTGCCCGGCCTTCTCCGCTGTCCTCTGGCCTTTTCCCGCCTCCTCCGGCGTCTCCCCTCCCTCCGCGGTTCCCCGTGCCCCGCCCGGTGCCCTCGGTCTCGTCCTTTCCGTCTCCCTGGCCTCCGCTGTCTTCCGTCGTTTTCCTGCCCCCCGGCCCTTCGCCCGCTTTTCCCTCCGTGCCCCGGCCTTCCCGCCTGTCCTCTGGCCTTTTCCGCCCTCCCGCGCCTCCCCTCCCTCCGCGGTTCCCCGTGCCCCGCCCGGTGGCCCCGGTCTCGTCCTTTCCGTCTCCCTGGCCTCCGCTGTCTTCGTCGTTTTCCTGCGCCCCCGCCCTTCGCCCGCTTCTCCCTCCGTGCCCCGGCCTTCTCCGCCTGTCCTCTGGCCTTTTCCCCCCTCCCGCGCCTCCCCGTCCCTCCCGCGGTTCCCCGTGCCCCCCCGGTGGCCTGGTCTCGTCCTTTCGTCTCCCTGGCCTCCGCTGTCTTCCGTCGTTTTCCTGCGCCCCCGGCCCTTCGCCCGTTCTCCCTCCGTGCCCCGGCCTTCTCCGCCTGTCCTCTGGCCTTTTCCCGCCTCCTCCCGCGTCTCCCCCGTCCTCCCGGGTTCCCGTGCCCGCCCGGTGGCCCTCGGTCTCGTCCTTTCCGTCTCCCTGGCCTCACGCGTGTCTCGTCGTTTTCCTGCGCCCCCGGCGCTTCGCCCGCTTCTCCCTCCGTGCCCCGGCCTTCTCCGCCTGTCATCTGGCCTTTTCCCGCCTCCTCCGCGCCTCCCCCTCCACTCCCGGTTCCCCGTGCCCCGCCCGGTGGCCCTGTTCTTCCTTTCCGTCTCCTGGCCTCCGCTGTCTTCCGTCGTTTCCTGCGCGCCCGGCCCTTCGCCCGCTTCTCCTCTCCTCGCGCCTTCCCCGCCTGTCCTCTGGCCTTTTCCCGCCTCCTCCGCGTCTCCCCGTCCCTCCGTGGTTCCCCGTGCCCCGCGGTGGCCCTCGGTCTCGTCCTTTCCGTCTCCCTGGCCTCCGCTGTCTTCCGTCGTTTTCTGCGCGCCCGGCCCTTCGCCCGCTTCTCCTCCGTGCCCCGGCCTTCTCCGCCTGTCCTCTGGCCTTTTCCCGCCTCCTCCCGGCGCCTCCCCCTCCCTCCCGGCGTTTCCCCGTGCCCCGCCGCGTGGCCCTCGTCTCGTCCTTTCCGTCTCCCTGGCCTCCGCTGTCTTCGATCGTTTTCCTGCGCCCGGCCTTCGCCGCTTCTCCCTCCGTGCCCCGGCCTTCCCGCCTGTCCTCTGGCCTTTTCCGCCCCCTCCCGCGCTCCCGTCCCTCCCGCGGTTCCCCGTGCCCCCCCGGTGGCCCTCGGTCTCGTCCTTTCATCCCTGGCCTCCGACTGTCTTCCGTCGTTTTCCCTGCGCCCCGGCCCTTCGCCCGCTTCTCCCTCGGTGCCCCGCCTTCTCCGCCTGTCTCTGGCCCTTTCCCGCCTCTCCCGCGCCTCTCCCGTCCCTCCTGTTCCCCGTGCCCCCCCGGTGGCCCTCGGTCTCGTCCTTTCCGTCTCCCTGGCCTCCGCTGTCTTCCGTCGTTT
This sequence comes from Hydractinia echinata, assembly GCA_030067915.1. NCBI lineage: Eukaryota > Metazoa > Cnidaria > Hydrozoa > Anthoathecata > Hydractiniidae > Hydractinia > Hydractinia echinata. The sequence goes on along the minus strand of JASGCC010002202.1, from coordinate 2,130 downwards.
TCCTGCGCCCCCGGCCCTTCGCCCGCTTCTCCCTCCGTGCCCCGGCCTTCTCCGCCTGTCCTGGCCTTTTCCCGCCTCTCCCGCGCCTCCCCCCTCCCGGGTTCCCCGTGCCCCGCCCGGTGGCCCTCGGTCTCGCCCTTTCCGTCTCCCTGGCCTCCGCTGTCTTCCGTCGTTTTCCTGCGCCCCGCCCTTCGCCCCTTCTCCCTCCGTGCCCCGGCTTCTCCGCCTGTCCATCTGGCCTTTTCCCGCTCCTCCCGCGCCTCCACTCCCTCCCGCGGTTTCCCCGTGCCCCGGCCCGGTGGCCCTCGGTCTCGTCCTTTCCGTCTCCCTGGCCTCCGCTGTCTTCCGTCGTTTTCCTGCGCGCCCCGGCCCTTGCCCGCTTTTCCTCCCGTGCCGGCTTTCTCCGGCCTGTCCTCTGGCCTTTCCCGCCTCCTACGGCGTCCCCTCCCTCCCGCGGTTCCCCTGCGCCCGCCCGGTGGCCCTCGGTCTCGTCCTTTCCGTCTCCCTGGCCTCCGCTGTCTTCCGTCGTTTTTCCTTGCGCCCCGGCCCTTCGCCCGCTTCTCACCTCCGTGCCCCGGCTTCCCCGCCTGTCCTCTGGCCTTTTCCCGCCCACCTCCCGCGCTCTCCCGTCCCTCCGCGGTCCCCGTGCCCCCCGGTGGCCCTCGGTCTCGTCCTTTCCGTCTCCCTGGCCTCCGCTGTCTTCCTCGTTTTCCTGCGCCGCCCGGCCCCTCAGCCCGCTTCTCCTCCGTGCCCCGGCCTTCTCCGCCTGTCCTCTGGCCTTTTCCCGCCTCCTCCACGCGCTCCCCGTCCACTCCCGTGGTTCCCGTGCCCCGCCCGGTGGCCCTGGTCTCGTGCCTTTCCGTCCCCTGGCCTCCGCTGTTTCCGTCGTTTCCTGCGCTCCGGCCCTTCGCCCGCTTCTCCCTCCGTGCCCGGCCTTCTCCGCCTGTCATCTGGCCTTTTCCCGCCCTCCCGCGCCTCCCCCCTCCCGCGGTTCCCCGTGCCCCGCCCGGTGCCCTCGGTCTCAGTCCTTTCCGTCTCCCTGGCTCCGCTGTCTTCCGTCGTTTTCCTGCGCGCCCGCGCCTTCGCCCGCTTTCCCTCACGTGCCCCGGCCTTCTCCGCCTGTCCTCTGGCCTTTTCCCGCCTCCTCCAGCGTCCCCTCCTCCCGCGGTTCCCCGTGCCCCGCCAGGTGGCCCTCGGTCTCGTCCTTCCGTCTCCCTGGCCTCCGCTGTCTTCCGTCGTTTTCCCTGCGCCCCGGCCTTCAGCACAGCTTCTCCCTCCGTGCCCCAGGCCTTCCCGCCTGTCTATGGGCCTTTTCCGCCCTCCCGGCCTCCACGTCATCCCAGCGGTTCCCCGTGCCCCGGCCCGGTGGCCCTGGTCTCGTCCTTTCCGTCTCCCTGGCCTCCGCTGTTTACGTCGTTTTCCTGCGCCCCCGGCCCTTCGCCCGCTTCTCCCTCCGTGCCCGCCTTCCTGCCTGTCTCTGGCCTTGTCCGCCCCTCCAGCGCTCCCCGTAATCCCTGCGGTTCCCGCGTGCCCGCCCGGTGGGCCCTGGTCTCGTCCTTTCCGTCTCACTGGCCTCACACGCTTTCATCGTTTCCCTCCCCCCGGCCCTTCGACCGCTTCTCAACTCCGTGCACCCGCCTTCTCCGCCTGTCATATGGCCTTTACCGCCTCCTAACGCGCTCCCCTCACTCCCGTCGGTTCCCGTGCCCCGCAGGTGGCCTCGGTCTCGTCTTTCCGTCTCACCTGGACTCAACGACTGTATCTTAAGTGTTTTCCTGAGCCGCCAGGCATTAGAACGCTTGTAACTACGTGCACAGGCCTTCTAGGCCTGTAATATGGCCTTTTACAGCCTAATAAGAGCCTACACCTAAATCAAACGCTGTTTCCACGTGCCCAGACAGGTGGCCATCGGTTAGTCCTTTAGTCTCAATGGACTACGATGTATTAAGTCGTTTATCCCTGAGCGCTCAGGCCCTAGAACCTCTGCCTAACTACGTGCCTAAGGCTTCAACCTGTAAATATGGCCTTTATATGCTTTACGCCTAATAAAGGTCTACAACGCTAAATCACGTGGTTTTCCACGTGCAAAGACAATGGCCATCGGTCTAGTGCTTTCAGTCTCAAATGGAC
>JASGCC010002201.1:0-29826 GCA_030067915.1 Hydractinia echinata | reverse complement strand
CAGTAAAACCTAATTTCCCGAACAATTTTAAAAATTATTTTTCCCACTAAAAACTCATGAGACTTGTAGTTTTAAAAATATTTTCATTTTTGATGAGACGCCGAATGAAAGCAGTTTAATCGCCGGCAACCGAAAACCCGCGATTTCCGTAAATCCCGGATCGGCCCGTATAGTCGAATGTATTACAAAGAAAGTAAGCAGGCAGTAAACTCATTTCCCGAACAATTTTAAAAATTATTTTTTCACCACTAAAACCTATGAGACTTGTAGTTTTAAAAATATTTTCATTTTTGATGAGACGCCGAATGAAAGCAGTTTAATCGCCGGCAACCGAAAACCCGCGATTTCCCGTAAATCCCGTATAGTCGAATGTATACAAAGAAAGTAACCAGGAGTAAACTCATTTCCCGAAGAATTTTTAAAATTATTTTTCACCACTAAAACCCATGAGACTTGTAGTTTTCAAAAATATTTTCATTTTTGATGAGACGCCGAATGAAAGCAGTTTAATCGCCGCAACCGAAAACCCGCGATTTCCCGTAAATCGATCGCCCGTATAGTCGAATTGTAATACCTCAAGGAAACAGTAAGCCAAGGGCAGTAAACTCATTATCCCGAACGAATTTTTAAAATTATTTTTTCACCCTAAAACCCATGAGGACTTGTAGTTTGAAAAAAATATTTTTCATTTTTTGATCGAGAGGCGCCGAATGCAAACAGTTTAAATTGCCGGCAACTCGAAAACCCGCGATTTCCCCGTAAATCCCGTATAGTCGAATGTATACAAAGAAAGTAAGCAGCGGAGTAAACTCATTGTCCCGAACGATTGTTTAAAATTATTTTTTCACCACTAAAACCCATTCAGACTTGTTAGTTTTAACAATCTTTTCATTTTTGATGAGACGCCGAATGAAAGCAGTTTAATCGCCGGCAACCGAAAACCCGCGATTTCCCGTAAATCCCGGCCCGTATAGTCGAATGTATACAAAGAAAGTAAGCAGGAGTAAACTCATTTCCCGAACAATTTTAAAATTATTTTTTCACCACTAAAACCCATGAGACTTGTAGTTTTAAAAAAATATTTTCATTTTTTGATGAGACGCCGATGAAAGCAGTTTAATCGCCGGCAACCGAAAACCCGCGATTTCCCGTAAATCCCGCCCGTATAGTCGAATGTATACAAAGAAAGTAAGCAGGGAGTAAACTCATTTCCCCGAACGATTTTTAAAATTATTTTTTCAACCACTAAACCCATGAGACTTGTAGTTTTCAAAAAATATTTTCATTTTTGATGAGACGCCCGAATGAAAGCAGTTTAATCGCCGGCAACCGAAAACCCGCGATTTCCCGTAAATCCCGGGATCGGCCCGTATAGTCGAATGTATACAAAGAAAGTAAGCAGGCAGTAAACTCATTTCCCGAACAATTTTTTAAAATTATTTTTTCAACCACTAAAACCCATGAGACTTGTAGTTTTCAAAAATATTTTCATTTTTGATGAGAGGCCGAATGAAAGCAGTTTAATCGCCGGAACCGAAAACCGCGATTTTCCCGTAAATCCCGTATAGTCGAGTATACAAAGAAGTAAGCAGGGAGTAAACTCATTTCCCGAACGATTTTTAAAATTATTTTTTCACACTAAACCCATGAGACTTGTAGTTTTCAAAAAATATTTTCATTTTGATGAGACGCCGAATGAAAGCAGTTTAATCGCCGGCACCGAAAACCCGCGATTTTCCCGTAAAATCCCGGGATTCCGGCCCGTAAAGGTCGAAATGTATACAAGAAAGTAAGCAGCCAGATAAACTCATTTCCCGGAAAATTTTTTAAATATATGTTTTCACCAATAAACCGCATGAGACTTTGTAGTTTGAAAAAATATTTTCATTTTTTTATGAGACGCCGAGTGAAAGCAGTTTAATCGCCGGCATACCGGAAAAACCCGGGATTTCCCGTAAATCGCCCGTATAGTCGAATGTATACAAAGAAGTAAGCAGGGAGTAAACTCATTTCCCGAACGATTTTTAAAATTATTTTTTTCACCACTAAAACCCATGAGACTTGTGAGTTTTTACAAAAATATTTTAATTTTTGATGAGACGCCGAATGAAGAGCAGTTTAAGTCGCCGGCAGACCCGAAAACCCGCGATTTCCCCGTAAATCCCGGTATCGGCCCTGCAATGGTCGATGTATACAAAGATAAGTAAGCCAGGGCAGTAAACTCATTTCCCGAACGATTTTTTAAATTCAACTTTCTTTCACCACTAAAACCCATGGAGAATTATTTTTCAAAAATTTTTCATTTTTGATGAGACGCCGAATGAAAGCAGTTTAATCGCCGGCAACCGAAAACCCGCGATTTCCGTAAATGCCCGTATAGTCGAATGTATACAAAAAAGTAAGCAGGGAGTAAACTCATTTCCCGAACGATTTTTTAAAATTATTTTTTCACCACAAAAACCCATGAGACTTGTAGTTTTCAAAAATTTTTCATTTTGATGAGACGCCGAATGAAAGACAGTTTAATCGCCGGCAACCGAAAACCCGCGATTTCCGTAACCGGATCGGCCCGTATAGTCGAATGTATACAAGAAAGTAAGCAGGCAGTAAATTCATTTCCGAACAATTTTTAAAATTATTTTTTCACCACTAAAACCCATGAGACTTGTAGTTTTAAAAAATATTTTCATTTTTGATGAGAGCCGAATGAAAGCTTTTCCCTGCTTACTTTCTTTTGTATACATTCGACTAACGGCATTACGGAAATCGCGGGTTTTCGTTGCCGGCGATTAAACTGCTTTCATTCGGCGTCTCATCAAAAATGAAAAATTTTTGAAAACTACAAGTCTCATGGGTTTTAGTGGTGAAAAAATAATTTTAAAAATCGTTCGGGAAATGAGTTTACTCCCTGTACTTTCTTTGTATACATTCGACTAAGAGGATTTACGGGAAATCGCGGTTTCGGTTGCCGGCGATTAAACTGCTTTCATTGGCGTCTCATCAAAAATGAAAATATTTTTGAAAACTACAAGTCTCATGGGTTTTAGTGGTGAAAAAATAATTTTAAAAATCGTTCGGGAAATGAGTTTACTCCTGCTTACTTTCTTTGTATACATTCGACTATACGGGATTTACGGGAAATCGCGGTTTTCGGTTGCCGGCGATTAAACTGCTTTCATTCGGCGTCTCATCAAAAATGAAAATATTTTTAAAACTACAAGTCTCATGGGTTTTAGTGGTGAAAAAATAATTTTAAAATCGTTCGGAAATGAGTTTACTCCTGCTTACTTTCTTTGTATACATTCGACTATACGGGATCTTACGGGAAATCGCGGGTTTTCGGTTGCCGGCGATTAAACTGCTTTCATTCGGCGTCTCATCAAAAATGAAAATTTTTGAAAACTACAAGTCTCATGGGTTTTAGTGGTGAAAAAATAATTTTAAAAATCGTTCGGGAAATGAGTTTACTCCTGCTTACTTTCTTTGTATACATTCGACTATACGGATTTACGGGAAATCGCGGGTTTTCGGTTGCCGGCGATTAAACTGCTTTCATTCGGCGTCTCATCAAAAATGAAAATATTTTTGAAAACTACAAGTCTCATGGGTTTTAGTGGTAAAAAAATTTTAAAAATCGTTCGGGAAATGAGTTTACTCCCTGCTTACTTTCTTTGTATACATTCGACTATACGGCCGATCGGGATTTACGGGAAATCGCGGGTTTTCGGTTGCCGGCGATTAAACTGCTTTCATTCGGCGTCTCATCAAAAATGAAAATATTTTTGAAAACTACAAGTCTCATGGGTTTTAGTGGTGAAAAAATAATTTTAAAAATGTTCGGGAAATGAGTTTACTCTGCTTACTTTCTTTGTATACATTCGACTATACGGCCGACGGGATTTACGGAAATCGCGGGTTTTCGGTTGCCGGCGATTAAACTGCTTTCATTCGGCGTCTCATCAAAAATGAAAATATTTTTGAAAACTACAAGTCTCATGGGTTTTAGTGGTGAAAAAATAATTTTAAAAATCGTTCGGGAAATGAGTTTACTCCTGCTTACTTTCTTTGTATACATTCGACTATACGGCCGACCGGATTTACGGAAATCGCGGTTTTCGGTTGCCGGCGATTAAACTGCTTTCATTCGGCGTCTCATCAAAAATGAAAATATTTTTGAAAACTACAAGTCTCATGGGTTTTAGTGGTGAAAAAATAATTTTAAAAATCGTTCGGGAAATGAGTTTACTCCTGCTTACTTTCTTTGTATACATTCGACTATACGGGATTTACGGGAAATCGCGGGTTTTCGGTTGCCGGCGATTAAACTGCTTTCATTCGGCGTCTCATCAAAAATGAAAATATTTTTAAAACTACAAGTCTCATGGGTTTTAGTGGTGAAAAAATAATTTTAAAAATCGTTCGGGAAATGAGTTTACTCCCTGCTTACTTTCTTTGTATACATTCGACTATACGGGCCGATCCGGATTTACGGGAAATCGCGGGTTTTCGGTTGCCGGCGATTAAACTGCTTTCATTCGGCGTCTCATCAAAAATGAAAATATTTTTGAAAACTACAAGTCTCATGGGTTTTAGTGGTGAAAAAATAATTTTAAAAATTGTTCGGGAAATGAGTTTACTCCCTGCTTACTTTCTTTGTATACATTCGACTATACGGGATTTACGGGAAATCGCGGGTTTTCGGTTGCCGGCGATTAAACTGCTTTCATTCGGCGTCTCATCAAAAATGAAAATATTTTTAAAACTACAAGTCTCATGGGTTTTAGTGGTGAAAAAATAATTTTAAAAATTGTTCGGGAAATGAGTTTACTCCCTGCTTACTTTCTTTGTATACATTCGACTATACGGGCCGATCCCGGATTTACGGGAAATCGCGGGTTTTCGGTTGCCGGCGATTAAACTGCTTTCATTCGGCGTCTCATCAAAAATGAAAATATTTTTGAAAACTACAAGTCTCATGGGTTTTAGTGGTGAAAAAATAATTTTAAAAATCGTTCGGGAAATGAGTTTACTCCCTGCTTACTTTCTTTGTATACATTCGACTATACGGGCCGATCCCGGGATTTACGGGAAATCGCGGGTTTTCGGTTGCCGGCGATTAAACTGCTTTCATTCGGCGTCTCATCAAAAATGAAAATATTTTTGAAAACTACAAGTCTCATGGGTTTTAGTGGTGAAAAAATAATTTTAAAAATCGTTCGGGAAATGAGTTTACTCCCTGCTTACTTTCTTTGTATACATTCGACTATACGGATTTACGGGAAATCGCGGGTTTTCGGTTGCCGGCGATTAAACTGCTTTCATTCGGCGTCTCATCAAAAATGAAAATATTTTTAAAACTACAAGTCTCATGGGTTTTAGTGGTGAAAAAATAATTTTAAAAATCGTTCGGGAAATGAGTTTACTCCCTGCTTACTTTCTTTGTATACATTCGACTATACGATGGATTTACGGGAAATCGCGAGTTTTCGGTTGCCCGGCGATTAAACTGCTTTCATTCGGCGTCTCATCAAAAATGAAAATATTTTTGAAAACTACAAGTCTCATGGGTTTTAGTGGTGAAAAAATAATTTTAAAAAATCGTTTTGGGAAATGTGTTTACTCCCTGCTTACTTTCTTTGTATACATTCGACTATACGGGGATTTACGGGAAATCGCAGGGTTTTCGGTTGCCGGCGATTAAACTGCTTTTCATTCGGCGTCTCATCAAAAATGAAAATATTTTTTGAAAACTACAAGTCTCATAGGGTTTTAGTGGTGAAAAAATAATTTTTAAAAATCGTTCGGGGAAATGTGTTTACTCCCTGCTACTTTGCTTTGTATACATTCGACTATACGGGCCCGGGATTTACGGGAAATCGCGGGTTTTCGGTTGCCGGCGATTAAACTGCTTCATTCGGCGTCTCATCAAAAATGAAAATATTTTTGAAAACTACAAGTCTCATGGGTTTTAGTGGCGAAAAAATAATTTTAAAAATCGTTCGAGAAATGAGTTTACTCCCTGGCTTACTTTCTTTGTATACATTCGACTATACGGGAATTTACGGGGAAATCGCCGTGGTTTTCGGTTGCCGGCGATTCAAACTGCTTTCATTCGGCGTCTCATCAAAAATGAAAATATTTTGAAAACTACAAGTCTCATTGGGTTTGTAGTGGTGAAAAAAATAATTTCTAAAAATCGTTCGGGAAATGAGTTTACTCCCTGCTTTACTTTCTTTGTATACATTCGACTATACGGCGATTTACGGGAAATCGCGGGTTTTTCGGTTCCGGCGATTAAAACTGCTTTCATTCGGCGTCTCATCAAAAATGAAAATATTTTTTGAAAACTACTAGTCTCATGGGTTTTAGTGGTGAAAAAATAATTTTAAAAATCGTTCGGGAAATGTGTTTACTCCCTGCGTACTTTCTTTGTATACATTCGACTATACGGGCCGAGTCGGGATTTACGGGAAATCGCGGGTTTTCGGTTGCCGGCGATTAAACTGCTTTCATTCGGCGTCTCCACAAAAATGAAATATTTTTGAAAAACTACCAAGTCTCATGGGTTTTATTGGGTGAAAAAAATAAATTTTAAAAATTGTTCGGGAAATGAGTTTACTCCCTGCTTACTTTCTTTGTATACATTCGACTATACGGGATTTACGGGAAATCGCGGGTTTTCGGTTGCCGGCGATTAAACTGCTTTCATTCGGCGTCTCATCAAAATGAAAAATATTTTTAAAAACTACAAGTCTCATGGGTTTTAGTGGTGAAAAAATAATTTTAAAAATCGTTCGGGAAATGAGTTTACTCCCTGCTTACTTTCTTTGTATACATTCGACTATACGGGCCGAGTCCGGGATTTACGGGAAATCGCGGGTTTTCGGTTGCCGGCGATTAAACTGCTTTCATTCGGCGTCTCATCAAAAATGAAAATATTTTTGAAAACTACAAGTCTCATGGGTTTTAGTGGTGAAAAAATAATTTTAAAAATCGTTCGGGAAATTAGTTTACTCCCTGGGTACTTTCTTTGTATACATTCGACTATACGGGATTTACGGGAAATCGCGGGTTTTGGTGGCCGGAGATTAAACTGCTTTCATTCGCGTCTCATCAAAAATGAAAATATTTTTGAAAATTACAAGTCTCATGGTTTTAGTGGTGAAAAATAATTTTAAAAATCGTTCGGGAAATGAGTTTACTCCCTGGGTACTTTCTTGTATACATTCCACTAAACGGGGCCGAACCCGGGATTTACGGGGAAATCGCGGTTTTCGGTTTCCGGAGATTAAACTGGTTTCATTTGGCGTCTCATCAAAAATGAAAATATTTTTTGAAAAACTGCAAGTCTCATGGGTTTTAGTGGTGAAAAAAATAATTTTAAAAATCGTTCGGGAAATGAGTTTACTGCCTGCTTACTTTCTTTGTATACCATTCGACTATACGAGGCCGATCCCCGGGATTACGGGAAATCGCGGGTTTTCGGTTGCCGGCGATTAAACCTGGTTTCATTCGGCCTCTCATCAAAAAATGAAAATATTTTTTAAAACTACAAGTCTCATGGGTTTAGTGGTAAAAAATAATTTTAAAAATTGTTCGGGGAAACGAGTTTATCTGCCTCCTTACTTTCTTGTATACATTCGACTATACGGGCCGATCCGGGATTTACGGGAAATCGCGGGTTTTCGGTTGCCGGCGATTAAAAGCTTTCATTCGGCCTCTCATCAAAAATGAAAATATTTTTAAAACTACAAGTCTCATGGGTTTTAGTGGTGAAGAAAATAATTTTAAAAATTGTTCGGGAAATGGAGTTTACTGCCTGCTTACTTTCTTGTATACATTCGACTAATACGGGCCGATCCCGGGATTTACGGGAAATCGCGGGTTTTCGGTTGCTGGCGATTAAACTGCTTTCATTCGCGTCCTCATCAAAATGAAAAATTTTTGAAAAACTGCAAGTCTCATGGGTTTAGTGATCAAAAAAATAATTTTAAAAATCGTTCGGGAAATGAGTTTACTCCCCTGCTTACTTTCTGTGTATACATTCGACTATACGGGATTACGGAAATCGCGGGTTTTCGGTTGCCGGCGATTAAAAAGCTTTCATTCGGCATCTCATCAAAAATTAAAATATTTTTTTAAAACTACAAGTCTCATGGTTTTAGTGGTGAAAAAAATAATTTTAAAAATTGTTCGGGAAATGAGTTTACTGCCTGCTTACTTTCTTGTATACATTCGACTATACGGGCCGATCCCGGGATTTACGGGAAATCGCGGGTTTTCGGTTGCCGGCGATTAAACTGCTTTCATTCGGCGTCTCATCAAAAAATGAAAATATTTTTGAAAAACTACAAGTCTCATGGGTTTAGTGGTGAAAAAAATAATTTTTAAAAATCGTTCGGGAAATGAGTTTACTCCCTGGGTACTTTCTTGTATACATTCCACTAAACGGGCGATCCCGGGTTTACGGGAAATCGCGGGTTTTCGGTTGCTGGCGATTAAACTGCTTTCATTCAGCGTCTCATCAAAAATGAAAATATTTTTGAAAACTGCAAAGTCTCATGGGTTTTTAGTGATGAAAAAATAATTTTAAAAATCGTTCGGGAAATGAGTTTACTGCCTGCTTACTTTCTTTGTATACATTCGACTATACGGGCCGATCCCGGGTTTACGGGAAATCGCGGGTTTTCGGTTGCCGGCGATTAAACTGCTTTCATTCGGCGTCTCATCAAAAATGAAAATATTTTTGAAAACTACAAGTCTCATGGGTTTTAGTGGTGAAAAAATAATTTTTAAAAATCGTTCGGGAATGAGTGTTTACTCCCTCCTTACTTTTCTTTGTATACATTCGACTATAGACGGGCATTTACGGGAAATCGCGGGTTTTCGGTTGCCGGCGATTAAACTGCTTTCATTCGGCGTCTCATCAAAAATGAAAACATTTTTGAAAACTATTATTCTCATGGGTTTTAGTGGTGAAAAAATAATTTTAAAAATCGTTCGGGAAATGAGTTTACTCCCTGGGTACTTTCTTTGTATACATTCCACTAAACGGGCCGGGCCCGGGATTTACGGGAAATCGCGGGTTTTCGGTTTCCGGAGATTAAACGGGTTTCATTTGGCGTCTCATCAAAAATGAAAATATTTTTGAAAACTGCAAGTCTCATGGGTTTTAGTGGTGAAAAAATAATTTTAAAAATCGTTCAGGAAATGAGTTTACTCCCTGCTTACTTTCTTTGTATACATTCGACTATTACAGGACTTACGGGAAATCGCGGGTTTTCGGTTGCCGGCGATTAAAAAAGCTTTCATTCGGCCCTGCTTCATCAAAAATGAAAATATTTTTTAAAACTACGAAGGTCTCAATGGGTTTTAGTGGTGAAAAAATAAATTTTTAAAAAATTGTTCGGGAAATGAGTTTACTGCCTGCTTACCTTTCTTGTATACATTCGACTATAACGGGCCGATCCCGGGATGTACGGAAAATCGCGGGTTTTCGGATGCCGGCGATTAAACTGCTTTCATTCGGCGTCTCATCAAAAATGAAAATATTTTTGAAAACTACAAGTCTCATGGTTTTAGTGGTGAAAAAATAATTTTAAAAATCGTTCGGGAAATGAGTTTACTCCGTGCTTACTTCTTTGTATACATTCGACTATAACGGGATTTACGGGAAATCGCGGGTTTTCGGTTGCCGGCGATTAAACTGCTTTCATTCGGCGTCTCATCAAAAAATGAAAAATTTTTTGAAAACTATTATTCTCATGGGTTTTAGTGGTGAAAAAATAATTTTAAAAATCGTTCGGGAAATGAGTTTACTCCCTGGGTACTTTCTTTGTATACATTCCACTAAACGGGCCGAGCCCGGGATTTACGGGAAATCGCGGGTTTTCAGTTGCCGGCGATTAAAAATCTTTCATTCGGCCTCTAATCAAAAATGAAAATATTTTTTAAAACTACAAGTCTCATGGGTTTTAGTGGTGAAAAAATAATTTAAAAAAATTGTTCGGAAAATGAGTTTACTGCCTGCTTACTTTCTTTGTATACATTCGACTATACGGGCCGATCCCGGGATTTACGGGAAATCGCGGGTTTTCGGTTGCCGGCGATTAAACTGCTTTCATTCGGCGTCTCATCAAAAATGAAAATAATTTTGAAAACTACAAGTCTCATGGGTTTTAGTGGTGAAAAAATAATTTTAAAAATCGTTCGGGAAATGAGTTTACTCCCTGCTTACTTTCTTTGTATACATTCCACTAAACGGGATTGACGGGAAATCGCGGGTTTTCGGTTGCCGGCGATTAAAAAGCTTTCATTCGGCGTTTCATCAAAAATTAAAATATTTTTGAAAATTACAAGTCTCATGGGTTTTAGTGATGAAAAAATAATTTTAAAAATCGTTCGGGAAAGGAGTTTACTCCCTGCTTACTTTCTTTGTATACATTCGACTATACGGGATTTACGGGAAATCGCGGGTTTTCGGTTGCCGGCGACTAAAAAGCTTTCATTCGGCCTCTCATCAAAAATGAAAATATTTTTTAAAACTACAAGTCTCATGGGTTTTAGTGATGAAAAAATAATTTTAAAAATCGTTCGGGAAAGGAGTTTACTCCCTGCTTACTTTCTTTGTATACATTCGACTATACGGGATTGACGGGAAATCGCGGGTTTTCGGGTGCCGGCGATTAAAAAGCTTTCATTCGGCCTCTCATCAAAAATTAAAATATTTTTTAAAACTACAAGTCTCATGGGTTTTAGTGGTGAAAAAATAATTTTAAAAAATTGTTCGGGAAATGAGTTTACTGCCTGCTTACTTTCTTTGTATACATTCGACTATACGGGCCGATCCCGGGATTTACGGGAAATCGCGGGTTTTCGGTTGCCGGCGATTAAACTGCTTTCATTCGGCGTCTCATCAAAAATGAAAATATTTTTGAAAACTACAAGTCTCATGGGTTTTAGTGGTGAAAAAATAATTTTAAAAATCGTTCGGGAAATGAGTTTACTCCCTGCTTACTTTCTTTGTATACATTCGACTATACGGGATTTACGGGAAATCGCGGGTTTTCGGTTGCCGGCGACTAAAAAGCTTTCATTCGGCCTCTCATCAAAAATGAAAATATTTTTTAAAACTACAAGTCTCATGGGTTTTAGTGATGAAAAAATAATTTTAAAAATCGTTCGGGAAAGGAGTTTACTCCCTGCTTACTTTCTTTGTATACATTCGACTATACGGGATTGACGGGAAATCGCGGGTTTTCGGGTGCTGGCGATTAAAAAGCTTTCATTCGGCCTCTCTTCAAAAATTAAAATATTTTTTAAAACTACAAGTCTCATGGGTTTTAGTGGTGAAAAAATAATTTTAAAAATTGTTCGGGAAGTGAGTTTACTGCCTGCTTACTTTCTTTGTATACATTCGACTATACGGGCCGATCCGGGATTTACGGGAAATCGCGGGTTTTCGGTTGCCGGCGATTAAACTGCTTTCATTCGGCGTCTCATCAAAAATGAAAATATTTTTGAAAACTACAAGTCTCATGGGTTTTAGTGGTGAAAAAATAATTTAAAAATCGTTTCGGGAAATGAGTTTACTCCCAACCTCGACCCCAGGCCCATTTTTCTCTTTCTGACAATCTCGGACGGCGAGAAGAAATGACCCTGGGCCACACTGGTCAGTTCTGCTATCTGATTGGTTTCTCAAGTTTCCGTTAATTATGAAGGTAAATTAATTTATGCGTAAAAAAATTGAATAATAACAGAAAAACAATAATGGCGTCTAAGTTTATGTGCGAATGGGGGCGCTGGAATGTTTATGTTCTGCTGGACTGAATTTATTTTTGTGAAAATAAAATATTTGGCATTGTTAGTATAGCTTAACGTGCAAAGAAAATTAATAGCTTTTAGAGACTGTTAGAGTAAGCTTCTGTTTTTTTGCAGTGCAGTTGAGGAGGTAGCTACTAGACTAGAGCTACAAAGCTAGCTTTTGTGCACAGGGGTGTAGTAAAAAACACAATGTAGGTTTGCTTGAAGACATGTTTAGCAGCTATCTAGCTAGCTCAAATACAACACAAGGTATATTACAGGTATACATAACTAATCCTATTTCTCCCAAACAGACCTTCTTTTACACTCTAGCTAATATTCTTTCTAAAGGAGGCAGAACACAACCAAAAAAATAAAATCATATGCTGTTGATTTGTTTGAAAAAGGTTAAAAAACTGGATTAAGAAGTTCATACCATTTAATTAAACCAAATAGTTATACGCTTAATTAATCTGTATGTACCTTCTAAATTAGTCCGTATTGTCTTAATTAATCGGTTACAGATTAAATAACAATCGGTTACAGATTTTAAATAACAATAGATTACAGATTAAATAACAATTTTCTCTGACTGCATGAAATGTAACATCCTATGTTTTATGACTTTTAATCTCTTAGTAAAAGCAACAAACATAAAATTATTGAAAAAAGTCAATTGGTTTGACCGGTAGTGGGCCATTTAGTTGTAAATGAGTTTCCAGGGACCCGTTTCGTGAAAAATCCACAAGTGCAATATTATGAAAAAGAAAGATGAAAAGAAAGATATTGAGTTAAAACTTGTTAGGAGATGCTTTTAGGCTGGTCTAATGGGATTAGCATAAAAATGATTCTGTAATAGCTATACCTTCCGAATTTCAGAATTTAGGGCATTTAAAGCAGGGCGATAAGATTTTTTTTAAAGACAATTATAAATTTTGACCTAACAATAACAAGTTAGGTAAATTTTTTTGACAATACGATTTTATTTAGGTGTATATGCATGTTACAACAATAACAGACAAAAGGAGCCAGTTATTATATACGTCTAAACGTATATATCTGATCTGTATCTGACACATGGTTACGTTTGATGACGTTTGATGACTCAATACTAGTATATATAATATATAGCTACAAGCCACCATAATGCACCAACTTAGGTTTATAGAGGTTTACGTCAGCAATAAGTCGCCCGCAAGACAAAAATGGAATTAGAAAGACTGCATGTTCCTAAAAAAATACTAAAAACTTAACTAGCTATAGCTAGCTAAGGCATCTTCAGTGTAATTCTAATCACAAAACCCTCTGATAATTCTGTGGCTTGGTAGCTAGCTATAGCTAGCTAAAAGTACTTTCACTTTTAACTATAATATAAAATAAAGATAGCTAAAAATCATAACTACCTTGGTTTGCACAACCTTTGTAGCTACAAAGTACGTCTTGGGCCTTTTAGCTAGCTAGCTAGCTATATGGCTGAAAAACTTTAAAATAAGTATATATTTAAAATTTGTATGTAGCCAAAAAAAGCGAGGGCAACACTGCAATCATATTTTCTCGAAACAAAACTCAAAATACTTTAGCTAACTTGTTCTGATTAAAAATAAAATTATATCCATGATTTCGATCATCCAAGGTTGTTTTGCATAAATTATAGCAATACAGTGTTCTCGGCGGTCCGCATGCAATTCTTAACAAAATGACCAATTTTGAATAAATTAAAAATCAGCACGAATCGTGCTGATTTTAACCAGCCTGGCCCAGGGCCATTTCTTCGCGCCGTCTCGGATATCAAAAAAGCGAAAAATTGCCCTGGGAACGAGGTTGGAGTTTACTCCCTGCTTACTTTCTTTGTAATACATTCGACTATACGGCATTTACGGGAAATCGCGGGTTTTCGGTTGCCCGGCGATTAAACTGCTTTTCAATTCGCGTCTCATCAAAAATGAAAACATTTTTGAAAACTATTATTCTCATGGATTTTAAGTGGTGAAAAAATAATTTTAAAAATCGTTCGGGAATGAGTTTACTCCCTGGGTACTTTCTTTGTATACATTCCACTAAACGTGCCGAGCCCGGATTTACGGGAAATCGCGGTTTTCGGTTTCCGGAGATTAAACTGGTTTCATTTGGCGTCTCATCAAAAATGAAAATATTTTTGAAAAACTGCAAGTCTCATGGGTTTTTAGTGGTGAAAAAATAATTTTAAAAATCGTTCAGGAAATGAGTTTACTCCCTGCTTACTTTCTTTGTATACATTCGACTATACGGGATTTACGGGAAATCGCGGTTTTTTCGGTTGCCGGCGATTAAACTGCTTTCATTCGGCGTCTCATCAAAAATGAAAACATTTTGAAAACTACAAGTCTCATGGGTTTTAGTGGTGAAAAAATAATTTTAAAAATCGTTCGGGAAATGAGTTTACTCCCTGGGTACTTTCTTTGTATACATTCGACTAAACGGGCCGACCCGGATTTACGGGAAATCGCGGGTTTTCGGTTGCCGGCGATTAAAACTGCTTTCATTCGGCTCTCATCAAAAATGAAAATATTTTTAAAACTACAAGTCTCATGGGTTTTAGTGGTGAAAAAATAATTTTAAAAATCGTTCGGGAAATGAGTTTACTGCCCTGCTTACTTTCTTTGTATACATTCGACTATACGGGCCGATCCCGGGATTTACGGGAAATCGCGGGGTTTCGGTTGCCGGCGATTAAACTGCTTTCATTCGGCGTCTCATCAAAAATGAAAACGTTTTTGAAAACTACAAGTCTCATGGGTTTTAGTGGTGAAAAAATAATTTTAAAAATCGTTCAGGAAATGAGTTTACTCCCTGCTTACTTTCTTTGTATACATTCGACTATACGGGATTACGGGAAATCGCGGGTTTTCGGTTGCCGGCGATTAAAATGCTTTCATTCGGCCTCTCATCAAAAATGAAAATATTTTTTAAAACTACAAGTCTCATGGGTTTTAGTGGTGAAAAAATAATTTTAAAAATTGTTCGGGAAATGAGTTTACTCCCTGCTTACTTTCCTTGTATACATTCGACTATACGGGCCGATCCCGGGATTTACGGAAAATCGCGGGTTTTCGGTTGCCGGCGATTAAACTGCTTTCATTCGGCGTCTCATCAAAAATGAAAATATTTTTGAAAACTACAAGTCTCATGGGTTTTAGTGGTGAAAAAATAATTTTAAAAATCGTTCGGGAAATGAGTTTACTCCGTGCTTACTTTCTTTGTATACATTCGACTATACGGGATTTACGGGAAATCGCGGGTTTTCGGTTGCCGGCGATTAAACTGCTTTCATTCGGCGTCTCATCAAAAATGAAAACATTTTTGAAAACTATTATTCTCATGGGTTTTAGTGGTGAAAAATTAATTTTAAAAATCGTTCGGGAAATGAGTTTACTCCCTGGGTACTTTCTTTGTATACATTCCACTAAACGGGCCGAGGCCGGGATTTACGGGAAATCGCGGGTTTTCGGTTGCCGGCGATTAAAAAGCTTTCATTCGGCCTCTCATCAGAAATGAAAATATTTTTTAAAACTACAAGTCTCATGGGTTTTAGTGGTGAAAAAATAATTTTAAAAATTGTTCGGGAAATGAGTTTACTGCCTGCTTACTTTCTTTGTATACATTCGACTATACGGGCCGATCCCGGGATTTACGGGAAATCACGGGTTTTCGGTTGCCGGCGATTAAACTGCTTTCATTCGGCGTCTCATCAAAAATGAAAATATTTTTGAAAACTACAAGTCTCATGGGTTTTAGTGGTGAAAAAATAATTTTAAAAATCGTTCGGGAAATGAGTTCACTCCCTGCTTACTTTCTTTGTATACATTCGACTATACGGGATTTACGGAAAATCGCGGGTTTTCGGTTGCCGTCGATTAAACTGCTTTCATTCGGCGTCTCATCAAAAATGAAATTATTTTTTAAAACTACAAGTCTCATGGGTTTTAGTGGTGAAAAAATAATTTTAAAAATTGTTCGGGAAATGAGTTTACTGCCTGCTTACTTTCTTTGTATACATTCGACTATACGGGCCGATCCGGGATTTACGGGAAATCGCGGTTTTCGGTTGCCGTCGATTAAAACTGCTTTCATTCGGCGTCTCATCAAAAATGAAAATATTTTTGAAAACTACAAGTCTCATGGGTTTTAGTGGCGAAAAAATAATTTGAAAAATCGTTCGGGGAATGAGTTTACTCCCTGCTTACTTTCTTTGTATACATTCGACTATACGGGATTTACGGGAAATCGCGGGTTTTCGGTTGCCTGCGATTAAACTGCTTTCATTCGGCGTCTCATCAAAAATGAAAATATTTTTGAAAACTACAAGTCTCATGGGTTTCAGTGGTGAAAAAATAATTTTAAAAATCGTTCGGGAAATGAGTTTGCTCCCTGCTTACTTTCTTTGTATACATTCGACTATACGGGATTTACGGGAAATCGCGGGTTTTCGGTTGCCGGCGATTAAACTGCTTTCATTAGGCGTCTCATCAAAAATGAAAATATTTTTTAAAACTACAAGTCTCATGGGTTTTAGTGGTGAAAAAATAATTTTAAAAACTGTTCGGGAAATGAGTTTACTGCCTGCTTACTTTCTTTATATACATTCGACTATACGGGCCGATCCCGGGATTTACGAGAAATCGCGGGGTTTTCGGTTGCCGGCGATTAAACTGCTTTCATTCGGCGTCTCATCAAAAATGAACATATTTTTGAAAACTACAAGTCTCATGGGTTTTAGGGGTGAAAAAATAATTTCTAAAATCGTTCGGGAAATGAGTTTACTCCCTGCTTAATTTCTTTGTATACATTCGACTATACGGGGATTTACGGGAAATCGCGGGTTTTCGGTTGCCGGCGATTAAACTGCTTTCATTCGGCGTCTCATCAAAAATGAAAATATTTTTGAAAACTACAAGTCTCATGGGTTTTAGTGGTGAAAAAATAATTTCTAAAATCGTTCGGGAAATGAGTTTACTCCCTGCTTAATTTCTTTGTATACATTCGACTATACGGGATTTACGGGAAATCGCGGGTTTTCGGTTGCCGGCGATTAAACTGCTTTCATTCGGCGTCTCATCAAAAATGAAAATATTTTTTAAAACTACAAGTCTCATGGGTTTTAGTGGTGAAAAATAATTTTAAAATTGTTCGGGAAATGAGTTTACTGCCTGCTTGCTTTCTTTGTATACATTCGACTATACGGGCCGATCCCGGGATTTACGGGAAATCGCGGTTTTCGGATGCCGGCGATTAAACTGCTTTCATTTGCGTCTCATCAAAAATGAAAATATTTTTGAAAAACTACAAGTCTCATGGGTTTTAGTGGTGAAAAAATAATTTTAAAAATCGTTCGGGAAACTGAGTTTACTCCCTGCTTACTTTTTTTGTATACATTCGACTATACGGGGGATTTACGGGAAATCGCGGGTTTTCGGTTGCCGGCGATTAAACTGCTTTCATTCGGCGTCTCATCAAAAATGAAAATATTTTTAAAAACTACAAGTCTCATGGGTTTTAGTGGTTGAAAAAATAATTTTAAAAATTTTCGGGAAATGAGTTTTACTCCCTGCTTAATTTCTTTGTATACATTCGACTATACGGGATTTACGGGAAATCGCGGGTTTTCGGTTGCCGGCGATTAAACTGCTTTCATTCGGCGTCTCATCAAAAATGAAAATATTTTTGAAAACTACAAGTCTCATGGGTTTTAGTGTGAAAAATAATTTTAAAATCGTTCGGGAAATGAGTTTACTCCCTGCTTAATTTCTTTGTATACATTCGACTATACGGGATTTACGGGAAATCGCGGGTTTTCGGTTGCCGGCGATTAAACTGCTTTTCATTCGGCGTCTCATCAAAAATGAAAATCATTTTTAAACTACAAGTCTCATGGGTTTTAGTGGTGAAAAATAATTTAAAAATCGTTCGGGAAATGAGTTTACTCCCTGCTTACTTTCTTTGTATACATTCCACTATACGGGCCGAGGGATTTACGGGAAATCGCGGGTTTTCGGTTGCCGGCGATTAAACTGCTTTTCATTCGGCGTCTCATCAAAAATGAAAATATTTTTGAAACTACAAGTCTCATGGGTTTTAGTGGTGAAAAAATAATTTTAAAATCGTTCGGGAAATGAGTTTACTCCCTGCTTATTTTCTTGTATACATTCGACTATACGGGGGGATTTACGGGAAATCGCGGGTTTTCGGTTGCCGTGCGATTAAACTGCTTTCATTCGGCGTCTCATCAAAATGAAAATATTTTTGAAAACTACAAGTCTCATGGGTTTTAGTGGTGAAAAAATAATTTTAAAAATCGTTCGGGAAATGAGTTTACTCCCTGCTTACTTTCTTTGTATACATTCCACTATACGGGCCGAGCCCGGATTACGGGAAATCGCGGTGTTTTCGGTTGCCGGCGATTAAACTGGTTTCATTTCGGCGTCTCATCAAAAATGAAAAATATTTTGAAAACTGCAAGTCTCATGGGTTTTAGTGGTGAAAAAATAATTTTAAAAATCGTTCGGGAAATGAGTTTACTCCCTGCTTACTTTCTTTGTATACATTCGACTATACGGGGATTTACGGGAAATCGCGGGTTTTCGGTTGCCGGCGATTAAACTGCTTTCATTCGGCGTCTCATCAAAAATGAAAATATTTTTGAAAACTACAAGTCTCATGGGTTTTAGTGGTGAAAAAATAATTTTAAAAATCGTTCGGGAAATGAGTTTACTCCCTGCTTACTTTCTTTGTATACATTCCACTATACGGGGGATTTACGGGAAATCGCGGGTTTTCGGTTGCCGGCGATTAAACTGCTTTCATTCGGCGTCTCATCAAAAATGAAAAATTTTTGAAAACTACAAGTCTCATGGGTTTTTAGTGGTGAAAAAATAATTTAAAAATCGTTCGGGAAATGAGTTTACTCCCTGCTTACTTTCTTTGTATACATTCGACTATACGGGGGATTTACGGGAAATCGCGGGTTTTCGGTTGCCGGCGATTAAACTGCTTTTCATTCGGCGTCTCATCAAAAATGAAAATATTTTTGAAAACTACAAGTCTCATGGGTTTTAGTGGTGAAAAAATAATTTTAAAATCGTTCGGGAAATGAGTTTACTCCCTGCTTACTTTCTTTGTATACATTCGACTATACGGGGATTTACGGGAAATCGCGGGTTTTCGGTTGCCGGCGAATAAACTGCTTTCATTCGGCGTCTCATCAAAAATGAAAATATTTTTTAAAACTACAAGTCTCATGGGTTTTAGTGGTGAAAAAATAATTTTAAAAAATCGTTCGGGAAATGAGTTTACTCCTGTTACTTTCTTTGTATACATTCCACTATACGGGCCGAAGCCCGGGATTTACGGGAAATCGCGTGTTTTCGGTTTCCGGAGATTAAAACTGTTTCCATTCGGCGTCTCATCAAAAATGAAAATATTTTTTGAAAACTACAAGTCTCATGGGTTTTAGTGGTGAAAAAATAATTTTAAAAATCGTTCGGGAAATGAGTTTACTCCCTGCTTACTTTCTTTGTATTACATTCGACTATACGGGCCGAGCCCGATTACGGGAAATCGCGGGTTTTCGGTTGCCGGCGATTAAACTGCTTTCATTCGGCGTCTCATCAAAATGAAAATATTTTTGAAAACTACAAGTCTCATGGGTTTTAGTGGTGAAAAAATAATTTTAAAAATCGTTCGGGAAATGGTTTACTCCCTGCTTACTTTCTTGTATACATTCGACTATACGGCGAGCCGGATTTACGGGAAATCGCGGGTTTTCGGTTGCCGGCGATTAAACTGCTTTCATTCGGCGTCTCATCAAAAATGAAATATTTTTTGAAAACTACAAGTCTCATGGGTTTTAGTGGTGAAAAAATAATTTTAAAAATCGTTCGGGAAATGAGTTTACTCCCTGCTTACTTTCTTTGTATACATTCGACTATACGGGCCGAGCCGGGATTTACGGGAAATCGCGGGTTTTCGGTTGCCGGCGATTAAACTGCTTTCATTCGGCGTCTCATCAAAAATTGAAACATATTTTGAAACTAGCAAGTCTCATGGGTTTTAGTGGTGAAAAAATAATTTTAAAAATCGTTCGGGAAATGAGTTTACTCCCTGCTTACTTTCTTTGTAATACATTCGACTATACGGCGGATTACGGGGAAATCGCGGGTTTTCGTTGCCGCGATTAAACTGCTTTTCATTTCGGCGTCTCATCAAAATGAAAATATTTTTGAAAAACTACAAGTCTCATGGGTTTTAGTGGTGAAAAATAATTTTAAAAAATCGTTCGGGAAATGAGTTTACTCCCTGCTTACTTTCTTTGTATACATTCGACTATACGGCCGAGCCGATTTACGGGAAATCGCGGGTTTTCGGTTGCCGGCGCGATTAAACTGCTTTCATTCGGCGTCTCATCAAAAATGAAACATTTTTGAAAACTACAAGTCTCATGGGTTTTAGTGGTGAAAAAATAATTTTTAAAATCGTTCGCGGAAATGAGTTTACTCCCTGCTTACTTTCTTTGTATACATTCGACTATACGGGGATTTACGGGAAATCGCGGGTTTTCGGTTGCCGGCGATTAAACTGCTTTCATTCGGCGTCTCATCAAAAATGAAAATATTTTGAAAACTACAAGTCTCATGGGTTTTAGTGGTGAAAAAATAATTTTAAAAATCGTTCGGGAAATGAGTTTACTCCCTGCTTACTTTCTTTGTATACATTTCGACTATACGGGCGATCGGATTAGGGAAATCGCGGGTTTTTCGGTTGCCGGCGATTAAACTGCTTTCATTCGGCGTCTCATCAAAATGAAAATATTTTTGAAACTACAAGTCTCATGGGTTTTAGTGGTGAAAAAATAATTTTTAAAAATCGTTCGGGAAATGAGTTTACTCCCTGCTTACTTTCTTTGTATACATTCGACTATACGGGGGATTTTACGGGAAATCGCGGGTTTTCGGTTTGCCGCGATTAAACTGCTTTCATTCGGCGTCTCATCAAAAATGAAAATATTTTTTGAAAACTACAAGTCTCATGGGTTTTAGTGGTGAAAAAATAATTTTAAAATCGTTCGGGAAATGAGTTTACTCCCTGCTTTACTTCTTTGTATACATTCGACTATACGGGCCGAGCCGGGATTTACGGGAAATCGCGGGTTTTCGGTTGCCGGCGATTAAACTGCTTTCATTCGGCGTTCTCATCAAAATGAAAATATTTTTGAAAACTACAAGTCTCATGGGTTTTAGTGGTGAAAAAAATAATTTAAAAATCGTTCGGGAAATGTGTTTACTCCCTGCTTACTTTCTTTGTTATACATTCCACTATACGGGCCGAGCCCGGGATTTACGGGAAATCGCGGGTTTTCGGTTGCCGGAGATTAAACTGCTTTCATTCGGCGTCTCATCAAAAATGAAAATATTTTTGAAAACTACAAGTCTCATGGGTTTTAGTGGTGAAAAAATAATTTTAAAAATCGTTCGGGAAATGAGTTTACTCCCTGCTTACTTTCTTTGTATACATTCGACTATACGGGGGATTTACGGGGAAATCGCGGGGTTTTCGGTTGCCGGCGATTAAACTGCTTTCATTCGGCGTCTCATCAAAAATGAAAATAATTTTTGAAAACTACAAGTCTCATGGGTTTTAGTGGTGAAAAAATAATTTTAAAAATCGTTCGGGAAATGAGTTTACTCCCTGCTTACTTTCTTTGTATACATTCGACTATACGGGGATTTACGGGAAATCGCGGGTTTTTCGGTTGCCGGCGATTAAACTGCTTTCATTCGGCGTCTCATCCAAAAATGAAAATATTTTTGAAAACTACAAGTCTCATGGGTTTTAGTGGTGAAAAAATAATTTTAAAAATCGTTCGGGAAATGAGTTTACTCCCTGCTTACTTTCTTTGTATACATTCGACTATACGGGCCGAGCCCGGGATTTACGGGAAATCGCGGGTTTTCGGTTGCCGGCGATTAAACTGCTTTCATTCGGCGTCTCATCAAAAATGAAAATATTTTTGAAACTACAAGTCTCATGGGTTTTAGTGGTGAAAAAATAATTTTAAAAATCGTTCGGGAAATGAGTTTACTCCCTGCTTACTTTCTTTGTATACATTCGACTATACGGGCCGGCCGGGATTTACGGGAAATCGCGGTTTTCGGTTGCCGGCGATTAAAACTGCTTTCATTCGGCGTCTCATCAAAATGAAAATATTTTTGAAAACTACAAGTCTCATGGGTTTTAGTGGTGAAAAATAATTTTAAAAATCGTTCGGGAAATGAGTTTACTCCCTGCTTACTTTCTTGTATACATTCGACTATAGGGCCGACCGGATTTACGGGAAATCGCGGGTTTTCGGTTGCCGGCGATTAAACTGCTTTCATTCGGCGTCTCATCAAAAATGAAAATATTTTTGAAAACTACAAGTCTCATGGGTTTTAGTGGTGAAAAAATAATTTTAAAAATCGTTCGGGAAATGAGTTTACTCCCTGCTTACTTTCTTTGTATACATTCGACTATACGGGGACCGGTTTACGGGAAATCGCGGGTTTTCGGTTGCCGGCGATTAAACTGCTTTCATTCGGCGTCTCATCAAAAATGAAAATATTTTTGAAAACTACAAGTCTCATGGGTTTTAGTGGTGAAAAAATAATTTTAAAAATCGTTCGGGAAATGAGTTTACTCCCTGCTTACTTTCTTTGTATACATTCGACTATACGGGCCGATCCCGGGATTTACGGGAAATCGCGGGTTTTCGGTTGCCGGCGATTAAACTGCTTTCATTCGGCGTCTCATCAAAAATGAAAATATTTTTGAAAACTACAAGTCTCATGGGTTTTAGTGGTGAAAAAATAATTTTAAAAATCGTTCGGGAAATGAGTTTACTCCCTGCTTACTTTCTTGTATACATTCGACTATACGGGCCGAGCCCGGGATTTACGGGAAATCGCGGGTTTTCGGTTTGCCGGCGATTAAACTGCTTTCATTCGGCGTCTCATCAAAAATTGAAAATATTTTTGAAAACTACAAGTCTCATGGAGTTTTAGTGGTGAAAAAATAATTTTAAAAATCGTTCGGGAAATGAGTTTACTCCCTGCTTACTTTCTTTGTATACATTCGACTATACGGGATTTACGGGAAATCGCGGGTTTTCGGTTGCCGGCGATTAAACTGCTTTCATTCGGCGTCTCATCAAAAATGAAAATATTTTTTGAAAAACTACAAGTCTCATGGGTTTTTAGTGGTGAAAAAATAATTTTAAAAATCGTTCGGGAAATGAGTTTACTCCCTGCTTACTTTCTTTGTATACATTCGACTATACGGGCCGAGCCCGGGATTTACGGGAAATCGCGGGTTTTCGGTTGCCGGCGATTAAACTGCTTTTCATTCGGCGTCTCATCAAAAATGAAAATATTTTTGAAAACTACAAGTCTCATGGGTTTTTAGTGGTGAAAAAATAATTTTAAAAATCGTTCGGGAAATGAGTTTACTCCCTGCTTACTTTCTTTGTATACATTCGACTATACGGGCCGAGCCGGGATTTACGGGAAATCGCGGGTTTTCGGTTGCCGGCGATTAAACTGCTTTCATTCGGCGTCTCATCAAAAATGAAAATATTTTTTGAAAACTACAAGTCTCATGGGTTTTAGTGGTGAAAAAATAATTTTAAAAATCGTTCGGGAAATGAGTTTACTCCCTGCTTACTTTCTTTGTATACATTCGACTATACGGGCCGATCCGGGATTTACGGGAAATCGCGGGTTTTCGGTTGCCGGCGATTAAACTGCTTTCATTCGGCGTCTCATCAAAAATGAAAATATTTTTGAAAACTACAAGTCTCATGGGTTTTAGTGGTGAAAAAATAATTTTAAAAATCGTTCGGGAAATGAGTTTACTCCCTGCTTACTTTCTTTGTATACATTCGACTATACGGGCCGGGGATTTACGGGAAATCGCGGGTTTTCGGTTGCCGGCGATTAAACTGCTTTTCATTCGGCGTCTCATCAAAAATGAAAATATTTTTGAAAACTACAAGTCTCATGGGTTTTAGTGGTGAAAAAATAATTTTAAAAATCGTTCGGGAAATGAGTTTACTCCCTGCTTACTTTCTTTGTATACATTCGACCTATACGGGCCGATCCGGGATTTACGGGAAATCGCGGGTTTTCGGTTGCCGGCGATTAAACTGCTTTCATTCGGCGTCTCATCAAAATGAAAATATTTTTGAAAACTACAAGTCTCATGGGTTTTAGTGGTGAAAAAATAATTTTAAAAATCGTTCGGGAAATGAGTTACTCCCTGCTTACTTTCTTTGTATACATTCGACTATACGGCCGGGATTTACGGGAAATCGCGGGTTTTCGGTTGCCGGCGATTAAACTGCTTTCATTCGGCGTCTCATCAAAAATGAAAATATTTTTGAAAACTACAAGTCTCATGGGTTTTAGTGGTGAAAAAATAATTTTAAAAATCGTTCGGGAAATGAGTTTACTCCCTGCTTACTTTCTTTGTATACATTCGATACGGCGATACCGGGATTTACGGGAAATCGGGGTTTTCGGTTGCCGGCGATTAAACTGCTTTCATTCGGCGTCTCATCAAAAATGAAAATATTTTTGAAAACTACAAGTCTCATGGGTTTTAGTGGTGAAAAAATAATTTTTAAAAATTCGTTCGGGAAATGAGTTTACTCCCTGCTTACTTTCTTTGTATACATTCGACTATACGGCGCCGGGATTTACGGGAAATCGCGGGTTTTCGGTTGCCGGCGATTAAACTGCTTTCATTCGGCGTCTCATCAAAAATGAAAATATTTTTGAAAACTACAAGTCTCATGGGTTTTAGTGGTGAAAAAATAATTTTAAAAATCGTTCGGGAAATGAGTTTACTCCCTGCGTACTTTCTTTGTATACATTCGACTATACGGGCGGCCGGGATTTACGGGAAATCGCGGGTTTTCGGTTGCCGGCGATTAAACTGCTTTCATTCGGCGTCTCATCAAAAATGAAAATATTTTTGAAAACTACAAGTCTCATGGGTTTTAGTGGTGAAAAAATAATTTTAAAAATCGTTCGGGAAATGAGTTTACTCCCTGCTTACTTTCTTTGTATACATTCGACTATACGGGCCGATCCCGGGATTTACGGGAAATCGCGGGTTTTCGGTTGCCGGCGATTAAACTGCTTTCATTCGGCGTCTCATCAAAAATGAAAATATTTTTGAAAACTACAAGTCTCATGGGTTTTAGTGGTGAAAAATAATTTTAAAAATCGTTCGGGAAATGAGTTTACTCCCTGCTTACTTTCTTTGTATACATTCGACTATACGGCCGAGCCGGGATTTACGGGAAATCGCGGGTTTTCGGTTGCCGGCGATTAAACTGCTTTCATTCGGCGTCTCATCAAAAATGAAAACATTTTCGAAAACTACAAGTCTCATGGGTTTTAGTGGTGAAAAAATAATTTTAAAAATCGTTCGGGAAATGAGTTTACTCCCTGCTTACTTTCTTTGTATACATTCGACTATACGGCCGCCCGGGATTTACGGGAAATCGCGGGTTTTCGGTTGCCGGCGATTAAACTGCTTTCATTCGGCGTCTCATCAAAAATGAAAATATTTTTTGAAAACTACAAGTCTCATGGGTTTTAGTGGTGAAAAAATAATTTTAAAAATCGTTCGGGAAATGAGTTTACTCCCTGCTTACTTTCTTTGTATACATTCGACTATACGGCGATCCGGGATTTACGGGAAATCGCGGGTTTTCGGTTGCCGGCGATTAAACTGCTTTCATTCGGCGTCTCATCAGAAATGAAAATATTTTTGAAAACTACAAGTCTCATGGGTTTTAGTGGTGAAAAAATAATTTTTAAAAATCGTTCGGGAAATGAGTTTACTCCCTGCTTACTTTCTTTGTATACATTCGCACTATAGGGCCGAGCCGGGATTACGGGAAATCGCGGGTTTCGGTTGCCGGCGATTAAACTGCTTTCATTCGGCGTCTCATCAAAAATGAAAATATTTTTGAAAACTACAAGTCTCATGGGTTTTTAGATGGTGAAAAATAATTTTTAAAAATCGTTCGGGAAATGAGTTTACTTCCCTGGTACTTTCTTTGTATACATTCGACTATACGGCGAGCCGGGATTTACGGGAAATCGCGGGTTTTCGTTGCCGGGGATTAAACTGTTTCATTCGGCGTCTGCATCAAAAATGAAAAATATTTTTTAAAACTACAAAGTCTCTGGGGTTTTAGTGGTGAAAAAATAATTTTAAAAAATCGTTCGGGAAATGAGTTACTCCTGCTTACTTTCTTTTGTATGACATGTCGACTATACGGGATTTACGGGAAATCGCGGGTTTTCGGTTGCCGGCGATTAAACTGCTTTCATTCGCGTCTCATCAAAAATGAAAATATTTTTGAAAACTACAAGTCTCATGGGTTTTAGTGGTGAAAAAATAATTTTAAAAAATGTCGGGAAAATGAGTTTACTCCCTGCTTACTTTCTTTGTATACATTCGACTATACGGGATTTACGGGAAAATCGCGGGTTTTCGGTTGCCGGCGATTAAACTGCTTTCATTCGGCGTCTCATCAAAAATTGAAAATATTTTTGAAAACTACAAGTCTCATGGGTTTTAGTGGTGAAAAAATAATTTTAAAAAATCGTTCGGGAAATGAGTTTACTCCCTGCTTACTTTCTTTGTATACATTCGACTATACGGCCGCCGGGATTTACGGGAAATCGCGGGTTTTCGGTTGCCGGAGATTAAAACTGGCTTTTCATTCGGCGTCTCATCAAAAATGAAAATATTTTTGAAAACTACAAGTCTCATGGGTTTTAGTGGTGAAAAAATAATTTTTAAAAATCGTTCGGGGAAATGAGTTTACTCCCTGGGTACTTTCTTTGTATACATTCGACTATACGGCCGAGCCGGGATTACGGGAAATCGCGGGTTTTCGGTTGCCGGCGATTAAACTGCTTTCATTCGGCGTCTCATCAAAAATGAAAATATTTTTGAAAACTACAAGTCTCATGGGTTTTAGTGGTGAAAAAATAATTTTTAAAAATCGTTCGGGAAATGAGTTTACTCCCTGCTTACTTTCTTTTGTATACATTCGACTATACGGGATTTACGGGAAATCGCGGGTTTTCGGTTGCCGGCGATTAAACTGCTTTCATTCGGCGTCCTCATCAAAAATGAAAATATTTTTGAAAACTACAAGTCTCATGGGTTTTAGTGGTGAAAAAATAATTTTAAAAATTCGTTCGGGAAATGAGTTTACTCCCTGCTTACTTTCTTTGTATACATTCGACTATACGGGCCGAGCCGGGATTTACGGGAAATCGCGGGTTTTCGGTTGCCGGCGATTAAACTGCTTTCATTCGGCGTCTCATCAAAAATGAAAATATTTTTGAAAACTACAAGTCTCATGGGTTTTAGTGGTGAAAAAATAATTTTAAAAATCGTTCGGGAAATGAGTTTACTCCCTGCTTACTTTCTTTGTATACATTCGACTATACGGGCTATCCCGGGATTTACCGGGAAATCGCGGGTTTTTCGGTTGCCGGCGATTAAACTGCTTTCATTCGGCCGTCTCATCAAAAATGAAAATATTTTTGAAAACTACAAGTCTCATGGGTTTTAGTGTGAAAAAATAAATTTAAAAATCGTTCGGGAAAATGAGTTTACTCCCTGCTTACTTTTTCTGTATACATTCGACTATACGAGGATTTACGGGGAAATCCGCGGATTTTCGGTTGCCGGCGATTAAACTGGCTTTCATTCGGCGTCTCATGAAAAATGAAAACTATTTTTGAAACTACAAGTCTCATGGGTTTTAGTGGTGAAAAATAATTTTTAAAAATCGTTCGGGAAATGAGTTTACTCCCTGCTTACTTTCTTTTGTATACATTCGACTATACGGGCCGAGTCCGGGATTTACGGGAAATCGCGAGGTTTTCGGTTGCCGGAGATTAAAACTGCTTTCATTCGGCGTCTCATCAAAAATGAAAACCATTTTGAAAACTACAAGTCTCATGGGTTTTAGTGGTGAAAAAATAATTTTAAAAATCGTTCGGGAAATGAGTTTACTGCCTGCTTACTTTCTTTGTATACATTCGACTATACGGGCGATCCGGGATTTACGGGAAATCGCGGGTTTTCGGTTGCCGGCGATTAAACTGCTTTCATTCGGCGTCTCATCAAAAATGAAATATTTTTGAAAACTACAAGTCTCATGGGTTTTAGTGGTGAAAAAATAATTTTAAAAATCGTTCGGGAAATGAGTTTACTCCCTGGGTACTTTCTTTGTATACATTCGACTATACGGGCTTTGCTCGGGATTTACGGGAAATCGCGGGTTTTCGGTTGCCGGCGATTAAACTGCTTTCATTCGGCGTCTCATCAAAAATGGAAATATTTTTGAAAACTACAAGTCTCATGGGTTTTAGTGGTGAAAAAATAATTTTAAAAATCGTTCGGGAAATGAGTTTACCTCCCTGCTTACTTTCTTTGTATACATTCGACTATACGGGGATTTACGGGAAATCGCGGGTTTTCGGTTGCCGGCGCATTTAAACTGCTTTCATTCGGCGTCTCATCAAAAATGAAAATATTTTTAAAACTACAAGTCTCATGGGTTTTAGTGGTGAAAAAATAATTTTTAAAAATCGTTCGGGAAATGAGTTTACTCCCTGCTTACTTTCTTTGTATACATTCGACTATACGGGAGAATTTACGGGAAATCGCGGGTTTTCGGATTGCCGGCGATTAAACTGCTTTCATTCGGCGTCTCATCAAAAATGAAATATTTTTGAAAACTACAAGTCTCATGGGTTTTAGTGGTGAAAAAATAATTTTAAAAATCGTTCGGGAAATGAGTTTTACTCCCTGCTTACTTTCTTTGTATACATTCGACTATACGGGGGGATTACGGGAAATCGCGGGTTTTCGGTTGCCGGCGATTAAACTGCCTTTTCATTCGGCGTCTCATCAAAAATGAAAATATTTTTGAAAACTACAAGTCTCATGGGTTTTAGTGGTGAAAAAATAATTTTAAAAATCGTTCGGGAAATGAGTTTACTCCCTGCTTACTTTCTTTGTATACATTCGACTATACGGGATTTACGGGAAATCGCGGGTTTTCGGTTGCCGGCGATTAAACTGCTTTCATTCGGCGTCTCATCAAAAATGAAAAATATTTTTGAAAACTACAAGTCTCATGGGTTTTAGTGGTGAAAAAATAATTTTAAAAATCGGTTCGGGAAATGAGTTACTCCCTGGGTACTTCTTTGTATACATTCGCACTAAACGGCCGAGCCCGGGATTTCGGGAATCGCGGGTTTTCGGTTTCCGGAGAATTAAACTGGTTTCATTTGGCGTCTCATCAAAATGAAAATATTTTTGAAAACTGCAAGTCTCATGGGTTTTAGTGGTGAAAAAATAATTTTAAAAATCGTTTCGGGAAATGAGTTTACTGCCTGTGTACTTTCTTTGTATATCATTCGACTATAGCGGCGGATTTACGGGAAATCGCGGGTTTTCGGTTGCCGGCGATTAAGACTTGCTTTCATTCGGCCGTCTCATCAAAAATGAAAATATTTATTGAAAAATTACAAGTCTCATGGGTTTTAGTGGTGAAAAATAATTTTAAAAAAATGCGTTTCGGAAATGAGTGTTACTCCCGCTTACTTTCTTTGTATACATCTCGACTATACGGGCCGATCCCGGGATTTACGGGAAATCGCGGATGTGTTTCGGGTGTGCCGAGGCGGAGGATTAAACTGCTTGTGTCATTCGCCGGCGTCTCATCAAAAATTGGAAAATATTTGTGAAAACTACAAGGTCTCGATGGGTTGTTTTAGTGGTGAAAAAATAATTCGTTAAAAAATCGTTCGGAAATGAGTTTACTCCCGTGTGTACTTTCTTGTATACATGTCGACTATGGGACGGATTTACGGGAAATCGGGGTTTCGGTGCCGGCGTGATACTCTCTCT
>JASGCC010002200.1:0-29828 GCA_030067915.1 Hydractinia echinata | reverse complement strand
ATTAGGCCGCAAAGGCCATATTACAGCCTTTAGAAGACTGTGCACGTAGTTGACGGTGTTATAAGGCCATGGCACAAAGGCAAACGACTTGGGACGTTGTAGTCCATTGAGAGTGGAAGGACTAGACCAATGGCAACCTGCGCAGGCACGTGGAACCACGTGATTTACGTGTAAGGCCTTTATTAGGCCGCAAAAGGCCATATTACAGCCTTTAGAAGACTGTGCACGTAGTTGACGGTGTTATAAGGCCATGGCACAAAGGCAAACGACTTGGGACGTTGTAGTCCATTGAGAGTGGAAGGACTAGACCAATGGCAACCTGCGCAGGCACGTGGAACCACGTGATTTACGTGTAAGGCCTTTATTAGGCCGCAAAAGGCCATATTACAGCCTTTAGAGGCTGTGCACGTAGTTGACGGTGTTATAAGGCCATGGCACAAAGGCAAACGACTTGGGACGTTGTAGTCCATTGAGAGTGGAAGGACTAGACCAATGGCAACCTGCGCAGGCACGTGGAACCACGTGATTTACGTGTAAGGCCTTTATTAGGCCGCAAAAGGCCATATTACAGCCTTTAGAAGACTGTGCACGTAGTTGACGGTGTTATAAGGCCATGGCACAAAGGCAAACGACTTGGGACGTTGTAGTCCATTGAGAGTGGAAGGACTAGACCAATGGCAACCTGCGCAGGCACGTGGAACCACGTGATTTACGTGTAAGGCCTTTATTAGGCCGCAAAAGGCCATATTACAGCCTTTAGAAGACTGTGCACGTAGTTGACGGTGTTATAAGGCCATGGCACAAAGGCAAACGACTTGGGACGTTGTAGTCCATTGAGAGTGGAAGGACTAGACCAATGGCAACCTGCGCAGGCACGTGGAACCACGTGATTTACGTGTAAGGCCTTTATTAGGCCGCAAAAGGCCATATTACAGCCTTTAGAAGACTGTGCACGTAGTTGACGGTGTTATAAGGCCATGGCACAAAGGCAAACGACTTGGGACGTTGTAGTCCATTGAGAGTGGAAGGACTAGACCGATGGCAACCTGCGCAGGCACGTGGAACCACGTGATTTACGTGTAAGGCCTTTATTAGGCCGCAAAAGGCCATATTACAGCCTTTAGAGGCCTGTGCACGTAGTTGACGGTGTTATAAGGCCATGGCACAAAGGCAAACGACTTGGGACGTTGTAGTCCATTGAGACTGGAAGGACTAGACCAATGGCAACCTGCGCAGGCACGTGGAACCACGTGATTTACGTGTAAGGCCTTTATTAGGCCGCAAAAGGCCATATTACAGCCTTTAGAGGCCTGTGCACGTAGTTGACGGTGTTATAAGGCCATGGCACAAAGGCAAACGACTTGGGACGTTGTAGTCCATTGAGAGTGGAAGGACTAGACCAATGGCAACCTGCGCAGGCACGTGGAACCACGTGATTTACGTGTAAGGCCTTTATTAGGCCGCAAAAGGCCATATTACAGCCTTTAGAAGACTGTGCACGTAGTTGACGGTGTTATAAGGCCATGGCACAAAGGCAAACGACTTGGGACGTTGTAGTCCATTGAGACTGGAAGGACTAGACCAATGGCAACCTGCGCAGGCACGTGGAACCACGTGATTTACGTGTAAGGCCTTTATTAGGCCGCAAAAGGCCATATTACAGCCTTTAGAAGACTGTGCACGTAGTTGACGGTGTTATAAGGCCATGGCACAAAGGCAAACGACTTGGGACGTTGTAGTCCATTGAGAGTGGAAGGACTAGACCAATGGCAACCTGCGCAGGCACGTGGAACCACGTGATTTACGTGTAAGGCCTTTATTAGGCCGCAAAAGGCCATATTACAGCCTTTAGAAGACTGTGCACGTAGTTGACGGTGTTATAAGGCCATGGCACAAAGGCAAACGACTTGGGACGTTGTAGTCCATTGAGACTGGAAGGACTAGACCAATGGCAACCTGCGCAGGCACGTGGAACCACGTGATTTACGTGTAAGGCCTTTATTAGGCCGCAAAAGGCCATATTACAGCCTTTAGAGGCCTGTGCACGTAGTTGACGGTGTTATAAGGCCATGGCACAAAGGCAAACGACTTGGGACGTTGTAGTCCATTGAGAGTGGAAGGACTAGACCGATGGCAACCTGCGCAGGCACGTGGAACCACGTGATTTACGTGTAAGGCCTTTATTAGGCCGCAAAAGGCCATATTACAGCCTTTAGAAGACTGTGCACGTAGTTGACGGTGTTATAAGGCCATGGCACAAAGGCAAACGACTTGGGACGTTGTAGTCCATTGAGACTGGAAGGACTAGACCAATGGCAACCTGCGCAGGCACGTGGAACCACGTGATTTACGTGTAAGGCCTTTATTAGGCCGCAAAAGGCCATATTACAGCCTTTAGAGGCCTGTGCACGTAGTTGACGGTGTTCTAAGGCCATGGCACAAAGGCAAACGACTTGGGACGTTGTAGTCCATTGAGAGTGGAAGGACTAGACCAATGGCAACCTGCGCAGGCACGTGGAACCACGTGATTTACGTGTAAGGCCTTTATTAGGCCGCAAAAGGCCATATTACAGCCTTTAGAAGCCTGTGCACGTAGTTGACGGTGTTATAAGGCCATGGCACAAAGGCAAACGACTTGGGACGTTGTAGTCCATTGAGACTGGAAGGACTAGACCAATGGCAACCTGCGCAGGCACGTGGAACCACGTGATTTACGTGTAAGGCCTTTATTAGGCCGCAAAAGGCCATATTACAGCCTTTAGAGGCCTGTGCACGTAGTTGACGGTGTTATAAGGCCATGGCACAAAGGCAAACGACTTGGGACGTTGTAGTCCATTGAGACTGGAAGGACTAGACCAATGGCAACCTGCGCAGGCACGTGGAACCACGTGATTTACGTGTAAGGCCTTTATTAGGCCGCAAAAGGCCATATTACAGCCTTTAGAGGCTGTGCACGTAGTTGACGGTGTTATAAGGCCATGGCACAAAGGCAAACGACTTGGGACGTTGTAGTCCATTGAGAGTGGAAGGACTAGACCAATGGCAACCTGCGCAGGCACGTGGAACCACGTGATTTACGTGTAAGGCCTTTATTAGGCCGCAAAAGGCCATATTACAGCCTTTAGAAGACTGTGCACGTAGTTGACGGTGTTATAAGGCCATGGCACAAAGGCAAACGACTTGGGACGTTGTAGTCCATTGAGAGTGGAAGGACTAGACCAATGGCAACCTGCGCAGGCACGTGGAACCACGTGATTTACGTGTAAGGCCTTTATTAGGCCGCAAAAGGCCATATTACAGCCTTTAGAAGACTGTGCACGTAGTTGACGGTGTTATAAGGCCATGGCACAAAGGCAAACGACTTGGGACGTTGTAGTCCATTGAGAGTGGAAGGACTAGACCAATGGCAACCTGCGCAGGCACGTGGAACCACGTGATTTACGTGTAAGGCCTTTATTAGGCCGCAAAAGGCCATATTACAGCCTTTAGAAGACTGTGCACGTAGTTGACGGTGTTATAAGGCCATGGCACAAAGGCAAACGACTTGGGACGTTGTAGTCCATTGAGAGTGGAAGGACTAGACCAATGGCAACCTGCGCAGGCACGTGGAACCACGTGATTTACGTGTAAGGCCTTTATTAGGCCGCAAAAGGCCATATTACAGCCTTTAGAGGCCTGTGCACGTAGTTGACGGTGTTATAAGGCCATGGCACAAAGGCAAACGACTTGGGACGTTGTAGTCCATTGAGACTGGAAGGACTAGACCAATGGCAACCTGCGCAGGCACGTGGAACCACGTGATTTACGTGTAAGGCCTTTATTAGGCCGCAAAAGGCCATATTACAGCCTTTAGAAGACTGTGCACGTAGTTGACGGTGTTATAAGGCCATGGCACAAAGGCAAACGACTTGGGACGTTGTAGTCCATTGAGAGTGGAAGGACTAGACCGATGGCAACCTGCGCAGGCACGTGGAACCACGTGATTTACGTGTAAGGCCTTTATTAGGCCGCAAAAGGCCATATTACAGCCTTTAGAAGACTGTGCACGTAGTTGACGGTGTTATAAGGCCATGGCACAAAGGCAAACGACTTGGGACGTTGTAGTCCATTGAGAGTGGAAGGACTAGACCGATGGCAACCTGCGCAGGCACGTGGAACCACGTGATTTACGTGTAAGGCCTTTATTAGGCCGCAAAAGGCCATATTACAGCCTTTAGAAGACTGTGCACGTAGTTGACGGTGTTATAAGGCCATGGCACAAAGGCAAACGACTTGGGACGTTGTAGTCCATTGAGAGTGGAAGGACTAGACCAATGGCAACCTGCGCAGGCACGTGGAACCACGTGATTTACGTGTAAGGCCTTTATTAGGCCGCAAAAGGCCATATTACAGCCTTTAGAAGACTGTGCACGTAGTTGACGGTGTTATAAGGCCATGGCACAAAGGCAAACGACTTGGGACGTTGTAGTCCATTGAGAGTGGAAGGACTAGACCAATGGCAACCTGCGCAGGCACGTGGAACCACGTGATTTACGTGTAAGGCCTTTATTAGGCCGCAAAAGGCCATATTACAGCCTTTAGAAGACTGTGCACGTAGTTGACGGTGTTATAAGGCCATGGCACAAAGGCAAACGACTTGGGACGTTGTAGTCCATTGAGAGTGGAAGGACTAGACCAATGGCAACCTGCGCAGGCACGTGGAACCACGTGATTTACGTGTAAGGCCTTTATTAGGCCGCAAAAGGCCATATTACAGCCTTTAGAGGCCTGTGCACGTAGTTGACGGTGTTATAAGGCCATGGCACAAAGGCAAACGACTTGGGACGTTGTAGTCCATTGAGAGTGGAAGGACTAGACCAATGGCAACCTGCGCAGGCACGTGGAACCACGTGATTTACGTGTAAGGCCTTTATTAGGCCGCAAAAGGCCATATTACAGCCTTTAGAAGACTGTGCACGTAGTTGACGGTGTTATAAGGCCATGGCACAAAGGCAAACGACTTGGGACGTTGTAGTCCATTGAGAGTGGAAGGACTAGACCAATGGCAACCTGCGCAGGCACGTGGAACCACGTGATTTACGTGTAAGGCCTTTATTAGGCCGCAAAAGGCCATATTACAGCCTTTAGAGGCCTGTGCACGTAGTTGACGGTGTTATAAGGCCATGGCACAAAGGCAAACGACTTGGGACGTTGTAGTCCATTGAGAGTGGAAGGACTAGACCAATGGCAACCTGCGCAGGCACGTGGAACCACGTGATTTACGTGTAAGGCCTTTATTAGGCCGCAAAAGGCCATATTACAGCCTTTAGAAGACTGTGCACGTAGTTGACGGTGTTATAAGGCCATGGCACAAAGGCAAACGACTTGGGACGTTGTAGTCCATTGAGAGTGGAAGGACTAGACCAATGGCAACCTGCGCAGGCACGTGGAACCACGTGATTTACGTGTAAGGCCTTTATTAGGCCGCAAAAGGCCATATTACAGCCTTTAGAAGACTGTGCACGTAGTTGACGGTGTTATAAGGCCATGGCACAAAGGCAAACGACTTGGGACGTTGTAGTCCATTGAGAGTGGAAGGACTAGACCAATGGCAACCTGCGCAGGCACGTGGAACCACGTGATTTACGTGTAAGGCCTTTATTAGGCCGCAAAAGGCCATATTACAGCCTTTAGAGGCCTGTGCACGTAGTTGACGGTGTTATAAGGCCATGGCACAAAGGCAAACGACTTGGGACGTT
This sequence comes from Hydractinia echinata, assembly GCA_030067915.1. NCBI lineage: Eukaryota > Metazoa > Cnidaria > Hydrozoa > Anthoathecata > Hydractiniidae > Hydractinia > Hydractinia echinata. Next base: position 24,090 of record JASGCC010002200.1, on the reverse strand, counting down.
GTAGTCCATTGAGACTGGAAGGACTAGACCAATGGCAACCTGCGCAGGCACGTGGAACCACGTGATTTACGTGTAAGGCCTTTATTAGGCCGCAAAAGGCCATATTACAGCCTTTAGAAGACTGTGCACGTAGTTGACGGTGTTATAAGGCCATGGCACAAAGGCAAACGACTTGGGACGTTGTAGTCCATTGAGAGTGGAAGGACTAGACCAATGGCAACCTGCGCAGGCACGTGGAACCACGTGATTTACGTGTAAGGCCTTTATTAGGCCGCAAAAGGCCATATTACAGCCTTTAGAAGACTGTGCACGTAGTTGACGGTGTTATAAGGCCATGGCACAAAGGCAAACGACTTGGGACGTTGTAGTCCATTGAGAGTGGAAGGACTAGACCAATGGCAACCTGCGCAGGCACGTGGAACCACGTGATTTACGTGTAAGGCCTTTATTAGGCCGCAAAAGGCCATATTACAGCCTTTAGAAGACTGTGCACGTAGTTGACGGTGTTATAAGGCCATGGCACAAAGGCAAACGACTTGGGACGTTGTAGTCCATTGAGAGTGGAAGGACTAGACCGATGGCAACCTGCGCAGGCACGTGGAACCACGTGATTTACGTGTAAGGCCTTTATTAGGCCGCAAAAGGCCATATTACAGCCTTTAGAAGACTGTGCACGTAGTTGACGGTGTTATAAGGCCATGGCACAAAGGCAAACGACTTGGGACGTTGTAGTCCATTGAGACTGGAAGGACTAGACCAATGGCAACCTGCGCAGGCACGTGGAACCACGTGATTTACGTGTAAGGCCTTTATTAGGCCGCAAAAGGCCATATTACAGCCTTTAGAAGCCTGTGCACGTAGTTGACGGTGTTATAAGGCCATGGCACAAAGGCAAACGACTTGGGACGTTGTAGTCCATTGAGAGTGGAAGGACTAGACCAATGGCAACCTGCGCAGGCACGTGGAACCACGTGATTTACGTGTAAGGCCTTTATTAGGCCGCAAAAGGCCATATTACAGCCTTTAGAAGACTGTGCACGTAGTTGACGGTGTTATAAGGCCATGGCACAAAGGCAAACGACTTGGGACGTTGTAGTCCATTGAGAGTGGAAGGACTAGACCAATGGCAACCTGCGCAGGCACGTGGAACCACGTGATTTACGTGTAAGGCCTTTATTAGGCCGCAAAAGGCCATATTACAGCCTTTAGAAGCCTGTGCACGTAGTTGACGGTGTTATAAGGCCATGGCACAAAGGCAAACGACTTGGGACGTTGTAGTCCATTGAGAGTGGAAGGACTAGACCAATGGCAACCTGCGCAGGCACGTGGAACCACGTGATTTACGTGTAAGGCCTTTATTAGGCCGCAAAAGGCCATATTACAGCCTTTAGAAGACTGTGCACGTAGTTGACGGTGTTATAAGGCCATGGCACAAAGGCAAACGACTTGGGACGTTGTAGTCCATTGAGAGTGGAAGGACTAGACCAATGGCAACCTGCGCAGGCACGTGGAACCACGTGATTTACGTGTAAGGCCTTTATTAGGCCGCAAAAGGCCATATTACAGCCTTTAGAGACTGTGCACGTAGTTGACGGTGTTATAAGGCCATGGCACAAAGGCAAACGACTTGGGACGTTGTAGTCCATTGAGAGTGGAAGGACTAGACCAATGGCAACCTGCGCAGGCACGTGGAACCACGTGATTTACGTGTAAGGCCTTTATTAGGCCGCAAAAGGCCATATTACAGCCTTTAGAAGACTGTGCACGTAGTTGACGGTGTTATAAGGCCATGGCACAAAGGCAAACGACTTGGGACGTTGTAGTCCATTGAGAGTGGAAGGACTAGACCAATGGCAACCTGCGCAGGCACGTGGAACCACGTGATTTACGTGTAAGGCCTTTATTAGGCCGCAAAAGGCCATATTACAGCCTTTAGAAGACTGTGCACGTAGTTGACGGTGTTATAAGGCCATGGCACAAAGGCAAACGACTTGGGACGTTGTAGTCCATTGAGAGTGGAAGGACTAGACCGATGGTAACCTGCGCAGGCACGTGGAACCACGTGATTTACGTGTAAGGCCTTTATTAGGCCGCAAAAGGCCATATTACAGCCTTTAGAGACTGTGCACGTAGTTGACGGTGTTATAAGGCCATGGCACAAAGGCAAACGACTTGGGACGTTGTAGTCCATTGAGACTGGAAGGACTAGACCAATGGCAACCTGCGCAGGCACGTGGAACCACGTGATTTACGTGTAAGGCCTTTATTAGGCCGCAAAAGGCCATATTACAGCCTTTAGAGACTGTGCACGTAGTTGACGGTGTTATAAGGCCATGGCACAAAGGCAAACGACTTGGGACGTTGTAGTCCATTGAGAGTGGAAGGACTAGACCAATGGCAACCTGCGCAGGCACGTGGAACCACGTGATTTACGTGTAAGGCCTTTATTAGGCCGCAAAAGGCCATATTACAGCCTTTAGAAGACTGTGCACGTAGTTGACGGTGTTATAAGGCCATGGCACAAAGGCAAACGACTTGGGACGTTGTAGTCCATTGAGAGTGGAAGGACTAGACCAATGGCAACCTGCGCAGGCACGTGGAACCACGTGATTTACGTGTAAGGCCTTTATTAGGCCGCAAAAGGCCATATTACAGCCTTTAGAAGACTGTGCACGTAGTTGACGGTGTTATAAGGCCATGGCACAAAGGCAAACGACTTGGGACGTTGTAGTCCATTGAGAGTGGAAGGACTAGACCGATGGCAACCTGCGCAGGCACGTGGAACCACGTGATTTACGTGTAAGGCCTTTATTAGGCCGCAAAAGGCCATATTACAGCCTTTAGAGGACTGTGCACGTAGTTGACGGTGTTATAAGGCCATGGCACAAAGGCAAACGACTTGGGACGTTGTAGTCCATTGAGAGTGGAAGGACTAGACCAATGGCAACCTGCGCAGGCACGTGGAACCACGTGATTTACGTGTAAGGCCTTTATTAGGCCGCAAAAGGCCATATTACAGCCTTTAGAAGACTGTGCACGTAGTTGACGGTGTTATAAGGCCATGGCACAAAGGCAAACGACTTGGGACGTTGTAGTCCATTGAGAGTGGAAGGACTAGACCAATGGCAACCTGCGCAGGCACGTGGAACCACGTGATTTACGTGTAAGGCCTTTATTAGGCCGCAAAAGGCCATATTACAGCCTTTAGAAGACTGTGCACGTAGTTGACGGTGTTATAAGGCCATGGCACAAAGGCAAACGACTTGGGACGTTGTAGTCCATTGAGAGTGGAAGGACTAGACCAATGGCAACCTGCGCAGGCACGTGGAACCACGTGATTTACGTGTAAGGCCTTTATTAGGCCGCAAAAGGCCATATTACAGCCTTTAGAGACTGTGCACGTAGTTGACGGTGTTATAAGGCCATGGCACAAAGGCAAACGACTTGGGACGTTGTAGTCCATTGAGAGTGGAAGGACTAGACCAATGGCAACCTGCGCAGGCACGTGGAACCACGTGATTTACGTGTAAGGCCTTTATTAGGCCGCAAAAGGCCATATTACAGCCTTTAGAGGACTGTGCACGTAGTTGACGGTGTTATAAGGCCATGGCACAAAGGCAAACGACTTGGGACGTTGTAGTCCATTGAGAGTGGAAGGACTAGACCAATGGCAACCTGCGCAGGCACGTGGAACCACGTGATTTACGTGTAAGGCCTTTATTAGGCCGCAAAAGGCCATATTACAGCCTTTAGAAGACTGTGCACGTAGTTGACGGTGTTATAAGGCCATGGCACAAAGGCAAACGACTTGGGACGTTGTAGTCCATTGAGAGTGGAAGGACTAGACCAATGGCAACCTGCGCAGGCACGTGGAACCACGTGATTTACGTGTAAGGCCTTTATTAGGCCGCAAAAGGCCATATTACAGCCTTTAGAAGACTGTGCACGTAGTTGACGGTGTTATAAGGCCATGGCACAAAGGCAAACGACTTGGGACGTTGTAGTCCATTGAGAGTGGAAGGACTAGACCAATGGCAACCTGCGCAGGCACGTGGAACCACGTGATTTACGTGTAAGGCCTTTATTAGGCCGCAAAAGGCCATATTACAGCCTTTAGAAGACTGTGCACGTAGTTGACGGTGTTATAAGGCCATGGCACAAAGGCAAACGACTTGGGACGTTGTAGTCCATTGAGAGTGGAAGGACTAGACCAATGGCAACCTGCGCAGGCACGTGGAACCACGTGATTTACGTGTAAGGCCTTTATTAGGCCGCAAAAGGCCATATTACAGCCTTTAGAAGACTGTGCACGTAGTTGACGGTGTTATAAGGCCATGGCACAAAGGCAAACGACTTGGGACGTTGTAGTCCATTGAGAGTGGAAGGACTAGACCAATGGCAACCTGCGCAGGCACGTGGAACCACGTGATTTACGTGTAAGGCCTTTATTAGGCCGCAAAAGGCCATATTACAGCCTTTAGAAGACTGTGCACGTAGTTGACGGTGTTATAAGGCCATGGCACAAAGGCAAACGACTTGGGACGTTGTAGTCCATTGAGAGTGGAAGGACTAGACCAATGGCAACCTGCGCAGGCACGTGGAACCACGTGATTTACGTGTAAGGCCTTTATTAGGCCGCAAAAGGCCATATTACAGCCTTTAGAGGCCTGTGCACGTAGTTGACGGTGTTATAAGGCCATGGCACAAAGGCAAACGACTTGGGACGTTGTAGTCCATTGAGAGTGGAAGGACTAGACCAATGGCAACCTGCGCAGGCACGTGGAACCACGTGATTTACGTGTAAGGCCTTTATTAGGCCGCAAAAGGCCATATTACAGCCTTTAGAAGACTGTGCACGTAGTTGACGGTGTTATAAGGCCATGGCACAAAGGCAAACGACTTGGGACGTTGTAGTCCATTGAGAGTGGAAGGACTAGACCAATGGCAACCTGCGCAGGCACGTGGAACCACGTGATTTACGTGTAAGGCCTTTATTAGGCCGCAAAAGGCCATATTACAGCCTTTAGAAGACTGTGCACGTAGTTGACGGTGTTATAAGGCCATGGCACAAAGGCAAACGACTTGGGACGTTGTAGTCCATTGAGAGTGGAAGGACTAGACCAATGGCAACCTGCGCAGGCACGTGGAACCACGTGATTTACGTGTAAGGCCTTTATTAGGCCGCAAAAGGCCATATTACAGCCTTTAGAAGACTGTGCACGTAGTTGACGGTGTTATAAGGCCATGGCACAAAGGCAAACGACTTGGGACGTTGTAGTCCATTGAGAGTGGAAGGACTAGACCAATGGCAACCTGCGCAGGCACGTGGAACCACGTGATTTACGTGTAAGGCCTTTATTAGGCCGCAAAAGGCCATATTACAGCCTTTAGAAGGCCTGTGCACGTAGTTGACGGTGTTATAAGGCCATGGCACAAAGGCAAACGACTTGGGACGTTGTAGTCCATTGAGAGTGGAAGGACTAGACCAATGGCAACCTGCGCAGGCACGTGGAACCACGTGATTTACGTGTAAGGCCTTTATTAGGCCGCAAAAGGCCATATTACAGCCTTTAGAAGACTGTGCACGTAGTTGACGGTGTTATAAGGCCATGGCACAAAGGCAAACGACTTGGGACGTTGTAGTCCATTGAGAGTGGAAGGACTAGACCAATGGCAACCTGCGCAGGCACGTGGAACCACGTGATTTACGTGTAAGGCCTTTATTAGGCCGCAAAAGGCCATATTACAGCCTTTAGAAGACTGTGCACGTAGTTGACGGTGTTATAAGGCCATGGCACAAAGGCAAACGACTTGGGACGTTGTAGTCCATTGAGACTGGAAGGACTAGACCAATGGCAACCTGCGCAGGCACGTGGAACCACGTGATTTACGTGTAAGGCCTTTATTAGGCCGCAAAAGGCCATATTACAGCCTTTAGAGGACTGTGCACGTAGTTGACGGTGTTATAAGGCCATGGCACAAAGGCAAACGACTTGGGACGTTGTAGTCCATTGAGAGTGGAAGGACTAGACCGATGGCAACCTGCGCAGGCACGTGGAACCACGTGATTTACGTGTAAGGCCTTTATTAGGCCGCAAAAGGCCATATTACAGCCTTTAGAAGACTGTGCACGTAGTTGACGGTGTTATAAGGCCATGGCACAAAGGCAAACGACTTGGGACGTTGTAGTCCATTGAGAGTGGAAGGACTAGACCAATGGCAACCTGCGCAGGCACGTGGAACCACGTGATTTACGTGTAAGGCCTTTATTAGGCCGCAAAAGGCCATATTACAGCCTTTAGAAGACTGTGCACGTAGTTGACGGTGTTATAAGGCCATGGCACAAAGGCAAACGACTTGGGACGTTGTAGTCCATTGAGAGTGGAAGGACTAGACCAATGGCAACCTGCGCAGGCACGTGGAACCACGTGATTTACGTGTAAGGCCTTTATTAGGCCGCAAAAGGCCATATTACAGCCTTTAGAAGACTGTGCACGTAGTTGACGGTGTTATAAGGCCATGGCACAAAGGCAAACGACTTGGGACGTTGTAGTCCATTGAGACTGGAAGGACTAGACCAATGGCAACCTGCGCAGGCACGTGGAACCACGTGATTTACGTGTAAGGCCTTTATTAGGCCGCAAAAGGCCATATTACAGCCTTTAGAGGCCTGTGCACGTAGTTGACGGTGTTATAAGGCCATGGCACAAAGGCAAACGACTTGGGACGTTGTAGTCCATTGAGAGTGGAAGGACTAGACCGATGGCAACCTGCGCAGGCACGTGGAACCACGTGATTTACGTGTAAGGCCTTTATTAGGCCGCAAAAGGCCATATTACAGCCTTTAGAAGACTGTGCACGTAGTTGACGGTGTTATAAGGCCATGGCACAAAGGCAAACGACTTGGGACGTTGTAGTCCATTGAGAGTGGAAGGACTAGACCAATGGCAACCTGCGCAGGCACGTGGAACCACGTGATTTACGTGTAAGGCCTTTATTAGGCCGCAAAAGGCCATATTACAGCCTTTAGAGACTGTGCACGTAGTTGACGGTGTTATAAGGCCATGGCACAAAGGCAAACGACTTGGGACGTTGTAGTCCATTGAGAGTGGAAGGACTAGACCAATGGCAACCTGCGCAGGCACGTGGAACCACGTGATTTACGTGTAAGGCCTTTATTAGGCCGCAAAAGGCCATATTACAGCCTTTAGAAGACTGTGCACGTAGTTGACGGTGTTATAAGGCCATGGCACAAAGGCAAACGACTTGGGACGTTGTAGTCCATTGAGAGTGGAAGGACTAGACCAATGGCAACCTGCGCAGGCACGTGGAACCACGTGATTTACGTGTAAGGCCTTTATTAGGCCGCAAAAGGCCATATTACAGCCTTTAGAAGACTGTGCACGTAGTTGACGGTGTTATAAGGCCATGGCACAAAGGCAAACGACTTGGGACGTTGTAGTCCATTGAGAGTGGAAGGACTAGACCGATGGCAACCTGCGCAGGCACGTGGAACCACGTGATTTACGTGTAAGGCCTTTATTAGGCCGCAAAAGGCCATATTACAGCCTTTAGAAGACTGTGCACGTAGTTGACGGTGTTATAAGGCCATGGCACAAAGGCAAACGACTTGGGACGTTGTAGTCCATTGAGAGTGGAAGGACTAGACCAATGGCAACCTGCGCAGGCACGTGGAACCACGTGATTTACGTGTAAGGCCTTTATTAGGCCGCAAAAGGCCATATTACAGCCTTTAGAAGACTGTGCACGTAGTTGACGGTGTTATAAGGCCATGGCACAAAGGCAAACGACTTGGGACGTTGTAGTCCATTGAGAGTGGAAGGACTAGACCAATGGCAACCTGCGCAGGCACGTGGAACCACGTGATTTACGTGTAAGGCCTTTATTAGGCCGCAAAAGGCCATATTACAGCCTTTAGAAGACTGTGCACGTAGTTGACGGTGTTATAAGGCCATGGCACAAAGGCAAACGACTTGGGACGTTGTAGTCCATTGAGAGTGGAAGGACTAGACCAATGGCAACCTGCGCAGGCACGTGGAACCACGTGATTTACGTGTAAGGCCTTTATTAGGCCGCAAAAGGCCATATTACAGCCTTTAGAGGCTGTGCACGTAGTTGACGGTGTTATAAGGCCATGGCACAAAGGCAAACGACTTGGGACGTTGTAGTCCATTGAGAGTGGAAGGACTAGACCAATGGCAACCTGCGCAGGCACGTGGAACCACGTGATTTACGTGTAAGGCCTTTATTAGGCCGCAAAAGGCCATATTACAGCCTTTAGAAGACTGTGCACGTAGTTGACGGTGTTATAAGGCCATGGCACAAAGGCAAACGACTTGGGACGTTGTAGTCCATTGAGAGTGGAAGGACTAGACCAATGGCAACCTGCGCAGGCACGTGGAACCACGTGATTTACGTGTAAGGCCTTTATTAGGCCGCAAAAGGCCATATTACAGCCTTTAGAAGACTGTGCACGTAGTTGACGGTGTTATAAGGCCATGGCACAAAGGCAAACGACTTGGGACGTTGTAGTCCATTGAGAGTGGAAGGACTAGACCGATGGCAACCTGCGCAGGCACGTGGAACCACGTGATTTACGTGTAAGGCCTTTATTAGGCCGCAAAAGGCCATATTACAGCCTTTAGAAGACTGTGCACGTAGTTGACGGTGTTATAAGGCCATGGCACAAAGGCAAACGACTTGGGACGTTGTAGTCCATTGAGAGTGGAAGGACTAGACCAATGGCAACCTGCGCAGGCACGTGGAACCACGTGATTTACGTGTAAGGCCTTTATTAGGCCGCAAAAGGCCATATTACAGCCTTTAGAAGACTGTGCACGTAGTTGACGGTGTTATAAGGCCATGGCACAAAGGCAAACGACTTGGGACGTTGTAGTCCATTGAGAGTGGAAGGACTAGACCGATGGTAACCTGCGCAGGCACGTGGAACCACGTGATTTACGTGTAAGGCCTTTATTAGGCCGCAAAAGGCCATATTACAGCCTTTAGAAGACTGTGCACGTAGTTGACGGTGTTATAAGGCCATGGCACAAAGGCAAACGACTTGGGACGTTGTAGTCCATTGAGACTGGAAGGACTAGACCAATGGCAACCTGCGCAGGCACGTGGAACCACGTGATTTACGTGTAAGGCCTTTATTAGGCCGCAAAAGGCCATATTACAGCCTTTAGAAGACTGTGCACGTAGTTGACGGTGTTATAAGGCCATGGCACAAAGGCAAACGACTTGGGACGTTGTAGTCCATTGAGAGTGGAAGGACTAGACCAATGGCAACCTGCGCAGGCACGTGGAACCACGTGATTTACGTGTAAGGCCTTTATTAGGCCGCAAAAGGCCATATTACAGCCTTTAGAAGACTGTGCACGTAGTTGACGGTGTTATAAGGCCATGGCACAAAGGCAAACGACTTGGGACGTTGTAGTCCATTGAGACTGGAAGGACTAGACCAATGGCAACCTGCGCAGGCACGTGGAACCACGTGATTTACGTGTAAGGCCTTTATTAGGCCGCAAAAGGCCATATTACAGCCTTTAGAAGACTGTGCACGTAGTTGACGGTGTTATAAGGCCATGGCACAAAGGCAAACGACTTGGGACGTTGTAGTCCATTGAGAGTGGAAGGACTAGACCAATGGCAACCTGCGCAGGCACGTGGAACCACGTGATTTACGTGTAAGGCCTTTATTAGGCCGCAAAAGGCCATATTACAGCCTTTAGAAGACTGTGCACGTAGTTGACGGTGTTATAAGGCCATGGCACAAAGGCAAACGACTTGGGACGTTGTAGTCCATTGAGAGTGGAAGGACTAGACCAATGGCAACCTGCGCAGGCACGTGGAACCACGTGATTTACGTGTAAGGCCTTTATTAGGCCGCAAAAGGCCATATTACAGCCTTTAGAAGACTGTGCACGTAGTTGACGGTGTTATAAGGCCATGGCACAAAGGCAAACGACTTGGGACGTTGTAGTCCATTGAGAGTGGAAGGACTAGACCAATGGCAACCTGCGCAGGCACGTGGAACCACGTGATTTACGTGTAAGGCCTTTATTAGGCCGCAAAAGGCCATATTACAGCCTTTAGAAGACTGTGCACGTAGTTGACGGTGTTATAAGGCCATGGCACAAAGGCAAACGACTTGGGACGTTGTAGTCCATTGAGAGTGGAAGGACTAGACCAATGGCAACCTGCGCAGGCACGTGGAACCACGTGATTTACGTGTAAGGCCTTTATTAGGCCGCAAAAGGCCATATTACAGCCTTTAGAAGACTGTGCACGTAGTTGACGGTGTTATAAGGCCATGGCACAAAGGCAAACGACTTGGGACGTTGTAGTCCATTGAGAGTGGAAGGACTAGACCAATGGCAACCTGCGCAGGCACGTGGAACCACGTGATTTACGTGTAAGGCCTTTATTAGGCCGCAAAAGGCCATATTACAGCCTTTAGAAGACTGTGCACGTAGTTGACGGTGTTATAAGGCCATGGCACAAAGGCAAACGACTTGGGACGTTGTAGTCCATTGAGAGTGGAAGGACTAGACCAATGGCAACCTGCGCAGGCACGTGGAACCACGTGATTTACGTGTAAGGCCTTTATTAGGCCGCAAAAGGCCATATTACAGCCTTTAGAAGACTGTGCACGTAGTTGACGGTGTTATAAGGCCATGGCACAAAGGCAAACGACTTGGGACGTTGTAGTCCATTGAGAGTGGAAGGACTAGACCAATGGCAACCTGCGCAGGCACGTGGAACCACGTGATTTACGTGTAAGGCCTTTATTAGGCCGCAAAAGGCCATATTACAGCCTTTAGAAGACTGTGCACGTAGTTGACGGTGTTATAAGGCCATGGCACAAAGGCAAACGACTTGGGACGTTGTAGTCCATTGAGACTGGAAGGACTAGACCAATGGCAACCTGCGCAGGCACGTGGAACCACGTGATTTACGTGTAAGGCCTTTATTAGGCCGCAAAAGGCCATATTACAGCCTTTAGAAGACTGTGCACGTAGTTGACGGTGTTATAAGGCCATGGCACAAAGGCAAACGACTTGGGACGTTGTAGTCCATTGAGAGTGGAAGGACTAGACCGATGGCAACCTGCGCAGGCACGTGGAACCACGTGATTTACGTGTAAGGCCTTTATTAGGCCGCAAAAGGCCATATTACAGCCTTTAGAAGACTGTGCACGTAGTTGACGGTGTTATAAGGCCATGGCACAAAGGCAAACGACTTGGGACGTTGTAGTCCATTGAGAGTGGAAGGACTAGACCAATGGCAACCTGCGCAGGCACGTGGAACCACGTGATTTACGTGTAAGGCCTTTATTAGGCCGCAAAAGGCCATATTACAGCCTTTAGAAGACTGTGCACGTAGTTGACGGTGTTATAAGGCCATGGCACAAAGGCAAACGACTTGGGACGTTGTAGTCCATTGAGAGTGGAAGGACTAGACCAATGGCAACCTGCGCAGGCACGTGGAACCACGTGATTTACGTGTAAGGCCTTTATTAGGCCGCAAAAGGCCATATTACAGCCTTTAGAAGACTGTGCACGTAGTTGACGGTGTTATAAGGCCATGGCACAAAGGCAAACGACTTGGGACGTTGTAGTCCATTGAGAGTGGAAGGACTAGACCGATGGCAACCTGCGCAGGCACGTGGAACCACGTGATTTACGTGTAAGGCCTTTATTAGGCCGCAAAAGGCCATATTACAGCCTTTAGAAGACTGTGCACGTAGTTGACGGTGTTATAAGGCCATGGCACAAAGGCAAACGACTTGGGACGTTGTAGTCCATTGAGAGTGGAAGGACTAGACCAATGGCAACCTGCGCAGGCACGTGGAACCACGTGATTTACGTGTAAGGCCTTTATTAGGCCGCAAAAGGCCATATTACAGCCTTTAGAGACTGTGCACGTAGTTGACGGTGTTATAAGGCCATGGCACAAAGGCAAACGACTTGGGACGTTGTAGTCCATTGAGAGTGGAAGGACTAGACCAATGGCAACCTGCGCAGGCACGTGGAACCACGTGATTTACGTGTAAGGCCTTTATTAGGCCGCAAAAGGCCATATTACAGCCTTTAGAAGACTGTGCACGTAGTTGACGGTGTTATAAGGCCATGGCACAAAGGCAAACGACTTGGGACGTTGTAGTCCATTGAGAGTGGAAGGACTAGACCAATGGCAACCTGCGCAGGCACGTGGAACCACGTGATTTACGTGTAAGGCCTTTATTAGGCCGCAAAAGGCCATATTACAGCCTTTAGAAGACTGTGCACGTAGTTGACGGTGTTATAAGGCCATGGCACAAAGGCAAACGACTTGGGACGTTGTAGTCCATTGAGAGTGGAAGGACTAGACCGATGGCAACCTGCGCAGGCACGTGGAACCACGTGATTTACGTGTAAGGCCTTTATTAGGCCGCAAAAGGCCATATTACAGCCTTTAGAGGCTGTGCACGTAGTTGACGGTGTTATAAGGCCATGGCACAAAGGCAAACGACTTGGGACGTTGTAGTCCATTGAGAGTGGAAGGACTAGACCAATGGCAACCTGCGCAGGCACGTGGAACCACGTGATTTACGTGTAAGGCCTTTATTAGGCCGCAAAAGGCCATATTACAGCCTTTAGAAGACTGTGCACGTAGTTGACGGTGTTATAAGGCCATGGCACAAAGGCAAACGACTTGGGACGTTGTAGTCCATTGAGAGTGGAAGGACTAGACCAATGGCAACCTGCGCAGGCACGTGGAACCACGTGATTTACGTGTAAGGCCTTTATTAGGCCGCAAAAGGCCATATTACAGCCTTTAGAAGACTGTGCACGTAGTTGACGGTGTTATAAGGCCATGGCACAAAGGCAAACGACTTGGGACGTTGTAGTCCATTGAGACTGGAAGGACTAGACCAATGGCAACCTGCGCAGGCACGTGGAACCACGTGATTTACGTGTAAGGCCTTTATTAGGCCGCAAAAGGCCATATTACAGCCTTTAGAAGACTGTGCACGTAGTTGACGGTGTTATAAGGCCATGGCACAAAGGCAAACGACTTGGGACGTTGTAGTCCATTGAGAGTGGAAGGACTAGACCAATGGCAACCTGCGCAGGCACGTGGAACCACGTGATTTACGTGTAAGGCCTTTATTAGGCCGCAAAAGGCCATATTACAGCCTTTAGAAGACTGTGCACGTAGTTGACGGTGTTATAAGGCCATGGCACAAAGGCAAACGACTTGGGACGTTGTAGTCCATTGAGAGTGGAAGGACTAGACCAATGGCAACCTGCGCAGGCACGTGGAACCACGTGATTTACGTGTAAGGCCTTTATTAGGCCGCAAAAGGCCATATTACAGCCTTTAGAAGACTGTGCACGTAGTTGACGGTGTTATAAGGCCATGGCACAAAGGCAAACGACTTGGGACGTTGTAGTCCATTGAGAGTGGAAGGACTAGACCAATGGCAACCTGCGCAGGCACGTGGAACCACGTGATTTACGTGTAAGGCCTTTATTAGGCCGCAAAAGGCCATATTACAGCCTTTAGAAGACTGTGCACGTAGTTGACGGTGTTATAAGGCCATGGCACAAAGGCAAACGACTTGGGACGTTGTAGTCCATTGAGAGTGGAAGGACTAGACCAATGGCAACCTGCGCAGGCACGTGGAACCACGTGATTTACGTGTAAGGCCTTTATTAGGCCGCAAAAGGCCATATTACAGCCTTTAGAAGACTGTGCACGTAGTTGACGGTGTTATAAGGCCATGGCACAAAGGCAAACGACTTGGGACGTTGTAGTCCATTGAGAGTGGAAGGACTAGACCAATGGCAACCTGCGCAGGCACGTGGAACCACGTGATTTACGTGTAAGGCCTTTATTAGGCCGCAAAAGGCCATATTACAGCCTTTAGAAGACTGTGCACGTAGTTGACGGTGTTATAAGGCCATGGCACAAAGGCAAACGACTTGGGACGTTGTAGTCCATTGAGAGTGGAAGGACTAGACCAATGGCAACCTGCGCAGGCACGTGGAACCACGTGATTTACGTGTAAGGCCTTTATTAGGCCGCAAAAGGCCATATTACAGCCTTTAGAAGACTGTGCACGTAGTTGACGGTGTTATAAGGCCATGGCACAAAGGCAAACGACTTGGGACGTTGTAGTCCATTGAGAGTGGAAGGACTAGACCAATGGCAACCTGCGCAGGCACGTGGAACCACGTGATTTACGTGTAAGGCCTTTATTAGGCCGCAAAAGGCCATATTACAGCCTTTAGAAGACTGTGCACGTAGTTGACGGTGTTATAAGGCCATGGCACAAAGGCAAACGACTTGGGACGTTGTAGTCCATTGAGAGTGGAAGGACTAGACCAATGGCAACCTGCGCAGGCACGTGGAACCACGTGATTTACGTGTAAGGCCTTTATTAGGCCGCAAAAGGCCATATTACAGCCTTTAGAAGACTGTGCACGTAGTTGACGGTGTTATAAGGCCATGGCACAAAGGCAAACGACTTGGGACGTTGTAGTCCATTGAGAGTGGAAGGACTAGACCAATGGCAACCTGCGCAGGCACGTGGAACCACGTGATTTACGTGTAAGGCCTTTATTAGGCCGCAAAAGGCCATATTACAGCCTTTAGAGGCCTGTGCACGTAGTTGACGGTGTTATAAGGCCATGGCACAAAGGCAAACGACTTGGGACGTTGTAGTCCATTGAGAGTGGAAGGACTAGACCAATGGCAACCTGCGCAGGCACGTGGAACCACGTGATTTACGTGTAAGGCCTTTATTAGGCCGCAAAAGGCCATATTACAGCCTTTAGAAGACTGTGCACGTAGTTGACGGTGTTATAAGGCCATGGCACAAAGGCAAACGACTTGGGACGTTGTAGTCCATTGAGAGTGGAAGGACTAGACCAATGGCAACCTGCGCAGGCACGTGGAACCACGTGATTTACGTGTAAGGCCTTTATTAGGCCGCAAAAGGCCATATTACAGCCTTTAGAAGACTGTGCACGTAGTTGACGGTGTTATAAGGCCATGGCACAAAGGCAAACGACTTGGGACGTTGTAGTCCATTGAGACTGGAAGGACTAGACCAATGGCAACCTGCGCAGGCACGTGGAACCACGTGATTTACGTGTAAGGCCTTTATTAGGCCGCAAAAGGCCATATTACAGCCTTTAGAAGACTGTGCACGTAGTTGACGGTGTTATAAGGCCATGGCACAAAGGCAAACGACTTGGGACGTTGTAGTCCATTGAGAGTGGAAGGACTAGACCAATGGCAACCTGCGCAGGCACGTGGAACCACGTGATTTACGTGTAAGGCCTTTATTAGGCCGCAAAAGGCCATATTACAGCCTTTAGAGACTGTGCACGTAGTTGACGGTGTTATAAGGCCATGGCACAAAGGCAAACGACTTGGGACGTTGTAGTCCATTGAGAGTGGAAGGACTAGACCGATGGCAACCTGCGCAGGCACGTGGAACCACGTGATTTACGTGTAAGGCCTTTATTAGGCCGCAAAAGGCCATATTACAGCCTTTAGAAGGACTGTGCACGTAGTTGACGGTGTTATAAGGCCATGGCACAAAGGCAAACGACTTGGGACGTTGTAGTCCATTGAGAGTGGAAGGACTAGACCGATGGCAACCTGCGCAGGCACGTGGAACCACGTGATTTACGTGTAAGGCCTTTATTAGGCCGCAAAAGGCCATATTACAGCCTTTAGAAGACTGTGCACGTAGTTGACGGTGTTATAAGGCCATGGCACAAAGGCAAACGACTTGGGACGTTGTAGTCCATTGAGACTGGAAGGACTAGACCAATGGCAACCTGCGCAGGCACGTGGAACCACGTGATTTACGTGTAAGGCCTTTATTAGGCCGCAAAAGGCCATATTACAGCCTTTAGAAGGACTGTGCACGTAGTTGACGGTGTTATAAGCCATGGCACAAAGGCAAACGACTTGGACGGAGGCGCAAAAGGCCATATTACAGCCTTTAGAAGACTGTGCACGTAGTTGACGGTGTTATAAGGCCATGGCACAAAGGCAAACGACTTGGGACGTTGTAGTCCATTGAGAGTGGAAGGACTAGACCAATGGCAACCTGCGCAGGCACGTGGAACCACGTGATTTACGTGTAAGGCCTTTATTAGGCCGCAAAAGGCCATATTACAGCCTTTAGAGACTGTGCACGTAGTTGACGGTGTTATAAGGCCATGGCACAAAGGCAAACGACTTGGGACGTTGTAGTCCATTGAGAGTGGAAGGACTAGACCAATGGCAACCTGCGCAGGCACGTGGAACCACGTGATTTACGTGTAAGGCCTTTATTAGGCCGCAAAAGGCCATATTACAGCCTTTAGAGGCTGTGCACGTAGTTGACGGTGTTATAAGGCCATGGCACAAAGGCAAACGACTTGGGACGTTGTAGTCCATTGAGAGTGGAAGGACTAGACCAATGGCAACCTGCGCAGGCACGTGGAACCACGTGATTTACGTGTAAGGCCTTTATTAGGCCGCAAAAGGCCATATTACAGCCTTTAGAAGACTGTGCACGTAGTTGACGGTGTTATAAGGCCATGGCACAAAGGCAAACGACTTGGGACGTTGTAGTCCATTGAGAGTGGAAGGACTAGACCAATGGCAACCTGCGCAGGCACGTGGAACCACGTGATTTACGTGTAAGGCCTTTATTAGGCCGCAAAAGGCCATATTACAGCCTTTAGAGACTGTGCACGTAGTTGACGGTGTTATAAGGCCATGGCACAAAGGCAAACGACTTGGGACGTTGTAGTCCATTGAGACTGGAAGGACTAGACCAATGGCAACCTGCGCAGGCACGTGGAACCACGTGATTTACGTGTAAGGCCTTTATTAGGCCGCAAAAGGCCATATTACAGCCTTTAGAAGACTGTGCACGTAGTTGACGGTGTTATAAGGCCATGGCACAAAGGCAAACGACTTGGGACGTTGTAGTCCATTGAGAGTGGAAGGACTAGACCAATGGCAACCTGCGCAGGCACGTGGAACCACGTGATTTACGTGTAAGGCCTTTATTAGGCCGCAAAAGGCCATATTACAGCCTTTAGAAGACTGTGCACGTAGTTGACGGTGTTATAAGGCCATGGCACAAAGGCAAACGACTTGGGACGTTGTAGTCCATTGAGAGTGGAAGGACTAGACCAATGGCAACCTGCGCAGGCACGTGGAACCACGTGATTTACGTGTAAGGCCTTTATTAGGCCGCAAAAGGCCATATTACAGCCTTTAGAAGACTGTGCACGTAGTTGACGGTGTTATAAGGCCATGGCACAAAGGCAAACGACTTGGGACGTTGTAGTCCATTGAGAGTGGAAGGACTAGACCAATGGCAACCTGCGCAGGCACGTGGAACCACGTGATTTACGTGTAAGGCCTTTATTAGGCCGCAAAAGGCCATATTACAGCCTTTAGAAGACTGTGCACGTAGTTGACGGTGTTATAAGGCCATGGCACAAAGGCAAACGACTTGGGACGTTGTAGTCCATTGAGAGTGGAAGGACTAGACCAATGGCAACCTGCGCAGGCACGTGGAACCACGTGATTTACGTGTAAGGCCTTTATTAGGCCGCAAAAGGCCATATTACAGCCTTTAGAGGACTGTGCACGTAGTTGACGGTGTTATAAGGCCATGGCACAAAGGCAAACGACTTGGGACGTTGTAGTCCATTGAGAGTGGAAGGACTAGACCAATGGCAACCTGCGCAGGCACGTGGAACCACGTGATTTACGTGTAAGGCCTTTATTAGGCCGCAAAAGGCCATATTACAGCCTTTAGAGACTGTGCACGTAGTTGACGGTGTTATAAGGCCATGGCACAAAGGCAAACGACTTGGGACGTTGTAGTCCATTGAGAGTGGAAGGACTAGACCGATGGCAACCTGCGCAGGCACGTGGAACCACGTGATTTACGTGTAAGGCCTTTATTAGGCCGCAAAAGGCCATATTACAGCCTTTAGAAGACTGTGCACGTAGTTGACGGTGTTATAAGGCCATGGCACAAAGGCAAACGACTTGGGACGTTGTAGTCCATTGAGAGTGGAAGGACTAGACCAATGGCAACCTGCGCAGGCACGTGGAACCACGTGATTTACGTGTAAGGCCTTTATTAGGCCGCAAAAGGCCATATTACAGCCTTTAGAAGACTGTGCACGTAGTTGACGGTGTTATAAGGCCATGGCACAAAGGCAAACGACTTGGGACGTTGTAGTCCATTGAGAGTGGAAGGACTAGACCAATGGCAACCTGCGCAGGCACGTGGAACCACGTGATTTACGTGTAAGGCCTTTATTAGGCCGCAAAAGGCCATATTACAGCCTTTAGAGACTGTGCACGTAGTTGACGGTGTTATAAGGCCATGGCACAAAGGCAAACGACTTGGGACGTTGTAGTCCATTGAGAGTGGAAGGACTAGACCAATGGCAACCTGCGCAGGCACGTGGAACCACGTGATTTACGTGTAAGGCCTTTATTAGGCCGCAAAAGGCCATATTACAGCCTTTAGAAGACTGTGCACGTAGTGACGGTGTTATAAGGCCATGGCACAAAGGCAAACGACTTGGGACGTTGTAGTCCATTGAGATGGAAGGACTAGACCAATGGCAACCTGCGCAGGCACGTGGAACCACGTGATTTACGTGTAAGGCCTTTATTAGGCCGCAAAAGGCCATATTACAGCCTTTAGAGGACTGTGCATGTAGTTGACGGTGTTATAAGGCCATGGCACAAAGGCAAACGACTTGGGACGTTGTAGTCCATTGAGAGTGGAAGGACTAGACCAATGGCAACCTGCGCAGGCACGTGGAACCACGTGATTTACGTGTAAGGCCTTTATTAGGCCGCAAAAGGCCATATTACAGCCTTTAGAGGCCTGTGCACGTAGTTGACGGTGTTTAAGGCCATGGCACAAGGCAAGGCCGCAAAAGGCCATATTACAGCCTTTAGAAGACTGTGCACGTAGTTGACGGTGTTATAAGGCCATGGCACAAAGGCAAACGACTTGGGACGTTGTAGTCCATTGAGAGTGGAAGGACTAGACCAATGGCAACCTGCGCAGGCACGTGGAACCACGTGATTTACGTGTAAGGCCTTTATTAGGCCGCAAAAGGCCATATTACAGCCTTTAGAGACTGTGCACGTAGTTGACGGTGTTATAAGGCCATGGCACAAAGGCAAACGACTTGGGACGTTGTAGTCCATTGAGAGTGGAAGGACTAGACCAATGGCAACCTGCGCAGGCACGTGGAACCACGTGATTTACGTGTAAGGCCTTTATTAGGCCGCAAAAGGCCATATTACAGCCTTTAGAGACTGTGCACGTAGTTGACGGTGTTATAAGGCCATGGCACAAAGGCAAACGACTTGGGACGTTGTAGTCCATTGAGAGTGGAAGGACTAGACCATGGCAACCTGCGCAGGCACGTGGAACCACGTGATTTACGTGTAAGGCCTTTATTAGGCCGCAAAAGGCCATATTACAGCCTTTAGAGGACTGTGCACGTAGTTGACGGTGTTATAAGGCCATGGCACAAAGGCAAACGACTTGGGACGTTGTAGTCCATTGAGAGTGGAAGGACTAGACCAATGGCAACCTGCGCAGGCACGTGGAACCACGTGATTTACGTGTAAGGCCTTTATTAGGCCGCAAAAGGCCATATTACAGCCTTTAGAAGACTGTGCACGTAGTTGACGGTGTTATAAGGCCATGGCACAAAGGCAAACGACTTGGGACGTTGTAGTCCATTGAGAGTGGAAGGACTAGACCAATGGCAACCTGCGCAGGCACGTGGAACCACGTGATTTACGTGTAAGGCCTTTATTAGGCCGCAAAAGGCCATATTACAGCCTTTAGAAGACTGTGCACGTAGTTGACGGTGTTATAAGGCCATGGCACAAAGGCAAACGACTTGGGACGTTGTAGTCCATTGAGAGTGGAAGGACTAGACCAATGGCAACCTGCGCAGGCACGTGGAACCACGTGATTTACGTGTAAGGCCTTTATTAGGCCGCAAAAGGCCATATTACAGCCTTTAGAAGACTGTGCACGTAGTTGACGGTGTTATAAGGCCATGGCACAAAGGCAAACGACTTGGGACGTTGTAGTCCATTGAGAGTGGAAGGACTAGACCAATGGCAACCTGCGCAGGCACGTGGAACCACGTGATTTACGTGTAAGGCCTTTATTAGGCCGCAAAAGGCCATATTACAGCCTTTAGAAGACTGTGCACGTAGTTGACGGTGTTATAAGGCCATGGCACAAAGGCAAACGACTTGGGACGTTGTAGTCCATTGAGAGTGGAAGGACTAGACCAATGGCAACCTGCGCAGGCACGTGGAACCACGTGATTTACGTGTAAGGCCTTTATTAGGCCGCAAAAGGCCATATTACAGCCTTTAGAAGACTGTGCACGTAGTTGACGGTGTTATAAGGCCATGGCACAAAGGCAAACGACTTGGGACGTTGTAGTCCATTGAGACTGGAAGGACTAGACCAATGGCAACCTGCGCAGGCACGTGGAACCACGTGATTTACGTGTAAGGCCTTTATTAGGCCGCAAAAGGCCATATTACAGCCTTTAGAAGACTGTGCACGTAGTTGACGGTGTTATAAGGCCATGGCACAAAGGCAAACGACTTGGGACGTTGTAGTCCATTGAGAGTGGAAGGACTAGACCAATGGCAACCTGCGCAGGCACGTGGAACCACGTGATTTACGTGTAAGGCCTTTATTAGGCCGCAAAAGGCCATATTACAGCCTTTAGAAGACTGTGCACGTAGTTGACGGTGTTATAAGGCCATGGCACAAAGGCAAACGACTTGGGACGTTGTAGTCCATTGAGAGTGGAAGGACTAGACCAATGGCAACCTGCGCAGGCACGTGGAACCACGTGATTTACGTGTAAGGCCTTTATTAGGCCGCAAAAGGCCATATTACAGCCTTTAGAGACTGTGCACGTAGTTGACGGTGTTATAAGGCCATGGCACAAAGGCAAACGACTTGGGACGTTGTAGTCCATTGAGAGTGGAAGGACTAGACCAATGGCAACCTGCGCAGGCACGTGGAACCACGTGATTTACGTGTAAGGCCTTTATTAGGCCGCAAAAGGCCATATTACAGCCTTTAGAAGACTGTGCACGTAGTTGACGGTGTTATAAGGCCATGGCACAAAGGCAAACGACTTGGGACGTTGTAGTCCATTGAGAGTGGAAGGACTAGACCAATGGCAACCTGCGCAGGCACGTGGAACCACGTGATTTACGTGTAAGGCCTTTATTAGGCCGCAAAAGGCCATATTACAGCCTTTAGAAGACTGTGCACGTAGTTGACGGTGTTATAAGGCCATGGCACAAAGGCAAACGACTTGGGACGTTGTAGTCCATTGAGAGTGGAAGGACTAGACCAATGGCAACCTGCGCAGGCACGTGGAACCACGTGATTTACGTGTAAGGCCTTTATTAGGCCGCAAAAGGCCATATTACAGCCTTTAGAAGACTGTGCACGTAGTTGACGGTGTTATAAGGCCATGGCACAAAGGCAAACGACTTGGGACGTTGTAGTCCATTGAGAGTGGAAGGACTAGACCAATGGCAACCTGCGCAGGCACGTGGAACCACGTGATTTACGTGTAAGGCCTTTATTAGGCCGCAAAAGGCCATATTACAGCCTTTAGAAGACTGTGCACGTAGTTGACGGTGTTATAAGGCCATGGCACAAAGGCAAACGACTTGGGACGTTGTAGTCCATTGAGAGTGGAAGGACTAGACCAATGGCAACCTGCGCAGGCACGTGGAACCACGTGATTTACGTGTAAGGCCTTTATTAGGCCGCAAAAGGCCATATTACAGCCTTTAGAAGACTGTGCACGTAGTTGACGGTGTTATAAGGCCATGGCACAAAGGCAAACGACTTGGGACGTTGTAGTCCATTGAGAGTGGAAGGACTAGACCAATGGCAACCTGCGCAGGCACGTGGAACCACGTGATTTACGTGTAAGGCCTTTATTAGGCCGCAAAAGGCCATATTACAGCCTTTAGAGGACTGTGCACGTAGTTGACGGTGTTATAAGGCCATGGCACAAAGGCAAACGACTTGGGACGTTGTAGTCCATTGAGACTGGAAGGACTAGACCAATGGCAACCTGCGCAGGCACGTGGAACCACGTGATTTACGTGTAAGGCCTTTATTAGGCCGCAAAAGGCCATATTACAGCCTTTAGAGGACTGTGCACGTAGTTGACGGTGTTATAAGGCCATGGCACAAAGGCAAACGACTTGGGACGTTGTAGTCCATTGAGAGTGGAAGGACTAGACCGATGGTAACCTGCGCAGGCACGTGGAACCACGTGATTTACGTGTAAGGCCTTTATTAGGCCGCAAAAGGCCATATTACAGCCTTTAGAAGACTGTGCACGTAGTTGACGGTGTTATAAGGCCATGGCACAAAGGCAAACGACTTGGGACGTTGTAGTCCATTGAGAGTGGAAGGACTAGACCAATGGCAACCTGCGCAGGCACGTGGAACCACGTGATTTACGTGTAAGGCCTTTATTAGGCCGCAAAAGGCCATATTACAGCCTTTAGAAGACTGTGCACGTAGTTGACGGTGTTATAAGGCCATGGCACAAAGGCAAACGACTTGGGACGTTGTAGTCCATTGAGAGTGGAAGGACTAGACCAATGGCAACCTGCGCAGGCACGTGGAACCACGTGATTTACGTGTAAGGCCTTTATTAGGCCGCAAAAGGCCATATTACAGCCTTTAGAGACTGTGCACGTAGTTGACGGTGTTATAAGGCCATGGCACAAAGGCAAACGACTTGGGACGTTGTAGTCCATTGAGAGTGGAAGGACTAGACCAATGGCAACCTGCGCAGGCACGTGGAACCACGTGATTTACGTGTAAGGCCTTTATTAGGCCGCAAAAGGCCATATTACAGCCTTTAGAAGACTGTGCACGTAGTTGACGGTGTTATAAGGCCATGGCACAAAGGCAAACGACTTGGGACGTTGTAGTCCATTGAGAGTGGAAGGACTAGACCAATGGCAACCTGCGCAGGCACGTGGAACCACGTGATTTACGTGTAAGGCCTTTATTAGGCCGCAAAAGGCCATATTACAGCCTTTAGAGGCCTGTGCACGTAGTTGACGGTGTTATAAGGCCATGGCACAAAGGCAAACGACTTGGGACGTTGTAGTCCATTGAGAGTGGAAGGACTAGACCGATGGCAACCTGCGCAGGCACGTGGAACCACGTGATTTACGTGTAAGGCCTTTATTAGGCCGCAAAAGGCCATATTACAGCCTTTAGAAGACTGTGCACGTAGTTGACGGTGTTATAAGGCCATGGCACAAAGGCAAACGACTTGGGACGTTGTAGTCCATTGAGAGTGGAAGGACTAGACCAATGGCAACCTGCGCAGGCACGTGGAACCACGTGATTTACGTGTAAGGCCTTTATTAGGCCGCAAAAGGCCATATTACAGCCTTTAGAAGACTGTGCACGTAGTTGACGGTGTTATAAGCCATGCACAAAGGCAAACGACTTGGACGTTGTAGTCCATTGAGAGTGGAAGGACTAGACCGATGGTAACCTGCGCAGGCTCGTGGAACCACGTGATTTACGTGTAAGGCCTTTACTAGGCCGCAAAAGGCCATATTACAGCCTTTAGAGGCCTGTGCACGTAGTTGACGGTGTTATAAGGCCATGGCACAAAGGCAAACGACTTGGGACGTTGTAGTCCATTGAGACTGGAAGGACTAGACCAATGGCAACCTGCGCAGGCACGTGGAACCACGTGATTTACGTGTAAGGCCTTTATTAGGCCGCAAAAGGCCATATTACAGCCTTTAGAAGCTGTGCATGTAGTTGACGGTGTTATAAGGCCATGGCACAAAGGCAAACGACTTGGGACGTTGTAGTCCATTGGAGGTGGAAGGACTAGACCGATGGTAACCTTGCACGGCACGTGGAACCACGTTGAACTGGTGTAGGCTATTTAGGCAAACTCTCTCTTT
>JASGCC010002199.1:0-29848 GCA_030067915.1 Hydractinia echinata | reverse complement strand
TCAATCGTTTCACTGTTAAAAGCGATGCAACCTAGTAATATCAGAAAATATCGCTAAATACATGTTGGTACGAATATGTGACGCAACCGTTGTAACTCAAACGGACTGATACCGTTAGAAAGTCAATGAAATGTAGTTTTTGAAACTGTCTCTATTTCTTCAGCGCGCGCTAACGGCTAGGATTGGTCCCACAGTAAAAATGACTTATTTTAAATTTTAAATAAAGCGCTACCACAGCGCCCAGTGTAATCGCTGAGTTCCAGCAATCATGTCAAATTAAGAAGAATGTTATTTCTTGGAGTCCAATTGTCTCATTTATCACATTTATAAGGTCAAAGTCCAAAATCAGTTCAATTAAGTCCCACAGTCAATCGTTTCACTGTTAAAAGCGATGCAACCTAGTAATATCAGAAAAATATCGCTAAATACATGTTGGTACGAATATGTGACGCAACCGTTGTAACTCAAACGGACTGATACCGTTAGAAAGTCAATGAAATGTAGTTTTTGAAACTGTCTCTATTTCTTCAGCGCGCGCTAACGGCTAGGATTGGTCCCACAGTAAAAAATGACTTATTTATCTAAATTTTTAAATAAAGCGCTACCACAGCGCCCAGTGTAATTGCTGAGTTCCAGCAATCATGTCAAATTAAGAAGAATGTTATTTCTTGGAGTCCAATTGTCTCATTTATCACATTTATAAGGTCAAAGTCCAAAATCAGTTCAATTAAGTCCCACAGTCAATCGTTTCACTGTTAAAAGCGATGCAACCTAGTAATATCAGAAAAATATCGCTAAATACATGTTGGTACGAATATGTGACGCAACCGTTGTAACTCAAACGGACTGATACCGTTAGAAAGTCAATGAAATGTAGTTTTTGAAACTGTCTCTATTTCTTCAGCGCGCGCTAACGGCTAGGATTGGTCCCACAGTAAAAAATGACTTATTTATCTAAATTTTTAAATAAAGCGCTACCACAGCGCCCAGTGTAATTGCTGAGTTCCAGCAATCATGTCAAATTAAGAAGAATGTTATTTCTTGGAGTCCAATTGTCTCATTTATCACATTTATAAGGTCAAAGTCCAAAATCAGTTCAATTAAGTCCCACAGTCAATCGTTTCACTGTTAAAAGCGATGCAACCTAGTAATATCAGAAAAATATCGCTAAATACATGTTGGTACGAATATGTGACGCAACCGTTGTAACTCAAACGGACTGATACCGTTAGAAAGTCAATGAAATGTAGTTTTTGAAACTGTCTCTATTTCTTCAGCGCGCGCTAACGGCTAGGATTGGTCCCACAGTAAAAAATGACTTATTTATCTAAATTTTTAAATAAAGCGCTACCACAGCGCCCAGTGTAATTGCTGGAGTTCCAGCAATCATGTCAAATTAAGAAGAATGTTATTTCTTGGAGTCCAATTGTCTCATTTATCACATTTATAAGGTCAAAGTCCAAAATCAGTTCAATTAAGTCCCACAGTCAATCGTTTCACTGTTAAAAGCGATGCAACCTAGTAATATCAGAAAAATATCGCTAAATACATGTTGGTACGAATATGTGACGCAACCGTTGTAACTCAAACGGACTGATACCGTTAGAAAGTCAATGAAATGTAGTTTTTGAAACTGTCTCTATTTCTTCAGCGCGCGCTAACGGCTAGGATTGGTCCCACAGTAAAAAATGACTTATTTATCTAAATTTTTAAATAAAGCGCTACCACAGCGCCCAGTGTAATCGCTGAGTTCCAGCAATCATGTCAAATTAAGAAGAATGTTATTTCTTGGAGTCCAATTGTCTCATTTATCAGATTTATAAGGTCAAAGTCCAAAATCAGTTCAATTAAGTCCCACAGTCAATCGTTTCACTGTTAAAAGCGATGCAACCTAGTAATATCAGAAAAATATCGCTAAATACATGTTGGTACGAATATGTGACGCAACCGTTGTAACTCAAACGGACTGATACCGTTAGAAAGTCAATGAAATGTAGTTTTTGAAACTGTCTCTATTTCTTCAGCGCGCGCTAACGGCTAGGATTGGTCCCACAGTAAAAAATGACTTATTTATCTAAATTTTTAAATAAAGCGCTACCACAGCGCCCAGTGTAATTGCTGAGTTCCAGCAATCATGTCAAATTAAGAAGAATGTTATTTCTTGGAGTCCAATTGTCTCATTTATCACATTTATAAGGTCAAAGTCCAAAATCAGTTCAATTAAGTCCCACAGTCAATCGTTTCACTGTTAAAAGCGATGCAACCTAGTAATATCAGAAAAATATCGCTAAATACATGTTGGTACGAATATGTGACGCAACCGTTGTAACTCAAACGGACTGATACCGTTAGAAAGTCAATGAAATGTAGTTTTTGAAACTGTCTCTATTTCTTCAGCGCGCGCTAACGGCTAGGATTGGTCCCACAGTAAAAAATGACTTATTTATCTAAATTTTTAAATAAAGCGCTACCACAGCGCCCAGTGTAATTGCTGAGTTCCAGCAATCATGTCAAATTAAGAAGAATGTTATTTCTTGGAGTCCAATTGTCTCATTTATCACATTTATAAGGTCAAAGTCCAAAATCAGTTCAATTAAGTCCCACAGTCAATCGTTTCACTGTTAAAAGCGATGCAACCTAGTAATATCAGAAAAATATCGCTAAATACATGTTGGTACGAATATGTGACGCAACCGTTGTAACTCAAACGGACTGATACCGTTAGAAAGTCAATGAAATGTAGTTTTTGAAACTGTCTCTATTTCTTCAGCGCGCGCTAACGGCTAGGATTGGTCCCACAGTAAAAAATGACTTATTTATCTAAATTTTTAAATAAAGCGCTACCACAGCGCCCAGTGTAATTGCTGAGTTCCAGCAATCATGTCAAATTAAGAAGAATGTTATTTCTTGGAGTCCAATTGTCTCATTTATCACATTTATAAGGTCAAAGTCCAAAATCAGTTCAATTAAGTCCCACAGTCAATCGTTTCACTGTTAAAAGCGATGCAACCTAGTAATATCAGAAAAATATCGCTAAATACATGTTGGTACGAATATGTGACGCAACCGTTGTAACTCAAACGGACTGATACCGTTAGAAAGTCAATGAAATGTAGTTTTTGAAACTGTCTCTATTTCTTCAGCGCGCGCTAACGGCTAGGATTGGTCCCACAGTAAAAAATGACTTATTTATCTAAATTTTTAAATAAAGCGCTACCACAGCGCCCAGTGTAATTGCTGAGTTCCAGCAATCATGTCAAATTAAGAAGAATGTTATTTCTTGGAGTCCAATTGTCTCATTTATCACATTTATAAGGTCAAAGTCCAAAATCAGTTCAATTAAGTCCCACAGTCAATCGTTTCACTGTTAAAAGCGATGCAACCTAGTAATATCAGAAAAATATCGCTAAATACATGTTGGTACGAATATGTGACGCAACCGTTGTAACTCAAACGGACTGATACCGTTAGAAAGTCAATGAAATGTAGTTTTTGAAACTGTCTCTATTTCTTCAGCGCGCGCTAACGGCTAGGATTGGTCCCACAGTAAAAAATGACTTATTTATCTAAATTTTTAAATAAAGCGCTACCACAGCGCCCAGTGTAATTGCTGAGTTCCAGCAATCATGTCAAATTAAGAAGAATGTTATTTCTTGGAGTCCAATTGTCTCATTTATCACATTTATAAGGTCAAAGTCCAAAATCAGTTCAATTAAGTCCCACAGTCAATCGTTTCACTGTTAAAAGCGATGCAACCTAGTAATATCAGAAAAATATCGCTAAATACATGTTGGTACGAATATGTGACGCAACCGTTGTAACTCAAACGGACTGATACCGTTAGAAAGTCAATGAAATGTAGTTTTTGAAACTGTCTCTATTTCTTCAGCGCGCGCTAACGGCTAGGATTGGTCCCACAGTAAAAAATGACTTATTTATCTAAATTTTTAAATAAAGCGCTACCACAGCGCCCAGTGTAATCGCTGAGTTCCAGCAATCATGTCAAATTAAGAAGAATGTTATTTCTTGGAGTCCAATTGTCTCATTTATCACATTTATAAGGTCAAAGTCCAAAATCAGTTCAATTAAGTCCCACAGTCAATCGTTTCACTGTTAAAAGCGATGCAACCTAGTAATATCAGAAAAATATCGCTAAATACATGTTGGTACGAATATGTGACGCAACCGTTGTAACTCAAACGGACTGATACCGTTAGAAAGTCAATGAAATGTAGTTTTTGAAACTGTCTCTATTTCTTCAGCGCGCGCTAACGGCTAGGATTGGTCCCACAGTAAAAAATGACTTATTTATCTAAATTTTTAAATAAAGCGCTACCACAGCGCCCAGTGTAATCTGAGTTCCAGCAATCATGTCAAATTAAGAAGAATGTTATTTCTTGGAGTCCAATTGTCTCATTTATCACATTTATAAGGTCAAAGTCCAAAATCAGTTCAATTAAGTCCCACAGTCAATCGTTTCACTGTTAAAAGCGATGCAACCTAGTAATATCAGAAAAATATCGCTAAATACATGTTGGTACGAATATGTGACGCAACCGTTGTAACTCAAACGGACTGATACCGTTAGAAAGTCAATGAAATGTAGTTTTTGAAACTGTCTCTATTTCTTCAGCGCGCGCTAACGGCTAGGATTGGTCCCACAGTAAAAAATGACTTATTTATCTAAATTTTTAAATAAAGCGCTACCACAGCGCCCAGTGTAATCGCTGAGTTCCAGCAATCATGTCAAATTAAGAAGAATGTTATTTCTTGGAGTCCAATTGTCTCATTTATCACATTTATAAGGTCAAAGTCCAAAATCAGTTCAATTAAGTCCCACAGTCAATCGTTTCACTGTTAAAAGCGATGCAACCTAGTAATATCAGAAAAATATCGCTAAATACATGTTGGTACGAATATGTGACGCAACCGTTGTAACTCAAACGGACTGATACCGTTAGAAAGTCAATGAAATGTAGTTTTTGAAACTGTCTCTATTTCTTCAGCGCGCGCTAACGGCTAGGATTGGTCCCACAGTAAAAAATGACTTATTTATCTAAATTTTTAAATAAAGCGCTACCACAGCGCCCAGTGTAATCGCTGAGTTCCAGCAATCATGTCAAATTAAGAAGAATGTTATTTCTTGGAGTCCAATTGTCTCATTTATCACATTTATAAGGTCAAAGTCCAAAATCAGTTCAATTAAGTCCCACAGTCAATCGTTTCACTGTTAAAAGCGATGCAACCTAGTAATATCAGAAAAATATCGCTAAATACATGTTGGTACGAATATGTGACGCAACCGTTGTAACTCAAACGGACTGATACCGTTAGAAAGTCAATGAAATGTAGTTTTTGAAACTGTCTCTATTTCTTCAGCGCGCGCTAACGGCTAGGATTGGTCCCACAGTAAAAAATGACTTATTTATCTAAATTTTTAAATAAAGCGCTACCACAGCGCCCAGTGTAATTGCTGAGTTCCAGCAATCATGTCAAATTAAGAAGAATGTTATTTCTTGGAGTCCAATTGTCTCATTTATCACATTTATAAGGTCAAAGTCCAAAATCAGTTCAATTAAGTCCCACAGTCAATCGTTTCACTGTTAAAAGCGATGCAACCTAGTAATATCAGAAAAATATCGCTAAATACATGTTGGTACGAATATGTGACGCAACCGTTGTAACTCAAACGGACTGATACCGTTAGAAAGTCAATGAAATGTAGTTTTTGAAACTGTCTCTATTTCTTCAGCGCGCGCTAACGGCTAGGATTGGTCCCACAGTAAAAAATGACTTATTTATCTAAATTTTTAAATAAAGCGCTACCACAGCGCCCAGTGTAATCGCTGAGTTCCAGCAATCATGTCAAATTAAGAAGAATGTTATTTCTTGGAGTCCAATTGTCTCATTTATCACATTTATAAGGTCAAAGTCCAAAATCAGTTCAATTAAGTCCCACAGTCAATCGTTTCACTGTTAAAAGCGATGCAACCTAGTAATATCAGAAAAATATCGCTAAATACATGTTGGTACGAATATGTGACGCAACCGTTGTAACTCAAACGGACTGATACCGTTAGAAAGTCAATGAAATGTAGTTTTTGAAACTGTCTCTATTTCTTCAGCGCGCGCTAACGGCTAGGATTGGTCCCACAGTAAAAAATGACTTATTTATCTAAATTTTTAAATAAAGCGCTACCACAGCGCCCAGTGTAATTGCTGAGTTCCAGCAATCATGTCAAATTAAGAAGAATGTTATTTCTTGGAGTCCAATTGTCTCATTTATCACATTTATAAGGTCAAAGTCCAAAATCAGTTCAATTAAGTCCCACAGTCAATCGTTTCACTGTTAAAAGCGATGCAACCTAGTAATATCAGAAAAATATCGCTAAATACATGTTGGTACGAATATGTGACGCAACCGTTGTAACTCAAACGGACTGATACCGTTAGAAAGTCAATGAAATGTAGTTTTTGAAACTGTCTCTATTTCTTCAGCGCGCGCTAACGGCTAGGATTGGTCCCACAGTAAAAAATGACTTATTTATCTAAATTTTTAAATAAAGCGCTACCACAGCGCCCAGTGTAATTGCTGAGTTCCAGCAATCATGTCAAATTAAGAAGAATGTTATTTCTTGGAGTCCAATTGTCTCATTTATCACATTTATAAGGTCAAAGTCCAAAATCAGTTCAATTAAGTCCCACAGTCAATCGTTTCACTGTTAAAAGCGATGCAACCTAGTAATATCAGAAAAATATCGCTAAATACATGTTGGTACGAATATGTGACGCAACCGTTGTAACTCAAACGGACTGATACCGTTAGAAAGTCAATGAAATGTAGTTTTTGAAACTGTCTCTATTTCTTCAGCGCGCGCTAACGGCTAGGATTGGTCCCACAGTAAAAAATGACTTATTTATCTAAATTTTTAAATAAAGCGCTACCACAGCGCCCAGTGTAATCGCTGAGTTCCAGCAATCATGTCAAATTAAGAAGAATGTTATTTCTTGGAGTCCAATTGTCTCATTTATCACATTTATAAGGTCAAAGTCCAAAATCAGTTCAATTAAGTCCCACAGTCAATCGTTTCACTGTTAAAAGCGATGCAACCTAGTAATATCAGAAAAATATCGCTAAATACATGTTGGTACGAATATGTGACGCAACCGTTGTAACTCAAACGGACTGATACCGTTAGAAAGTCAATGAAATGTAGTTTTTGAAACTGTCTCTATTTCTTCAGCGCGCGCTAACGGCTAGGATTGGTCCCACAGTAAAAAATGACTTATTTATCTAAATTTTTAAATAAAGCGCTACCACAGCGCCCAGTGTAATTGCTGAGTTCCAGCAATCATGTCAAATTAAGAAGAATGTTATTTCTTGGAGTCCAATTGTCTCATTTATCACATTTATAAGGTCAAAGTCCAAAATCAGTTCAATTAAGTCCCACAGTCAATCGTTTCACTGTTAAAAGCGATGCAACCTAGTAATATCAGAAAAATATCGCTAAATACATGTTGGTACGAATATGTGACGCAACCGTTGTAACTCAAACGGACTGATACCGTTAGAAAGTCAATGAAATGTAGTTTTTGAAACTGTCTCTATTTCTTCAGCGCGCGCTAACGGCTAGGATTGGTCCCACAGTAAAAAATGACTTATTTATCTAAATTTTTAAATAAAGCGCTACCACAGCGCCCAGTGTAATCGCTGAGTTCCAGCAATCATGTCAAATTAAGAAGAATGTTATTTCTTGGAGTCCAATTGTCTCATTTATCACATTTATAAGGTCAAAGTCCAAAATCAGTTCAATTAAGTCCCACAGTCAATCGTTTCACTGTTAAAAGCGATGCAACCTAGTAATATCAGAAAAATATCGCTAAATACATGTTGGTACGAATATGTGACGCAACCGTTGTAACTCAAACGGACTGATACCGTTAGAAAGTCAATGAAATGTAGTTTTTGAAACTGTCTCTATTTCTTCAGCGCGCGCTAACGGCTAGGATTGGTCCCACAGTAAAAAATGACTTATTTATCTAAATTTTTAAATAAAGCGCTACCACAGCGCCCAGTGTAATTGCTGAGTTCCAGCAATCATGTCAAATTAAGAAGAATGTTATTTCTTGGAGTCCAATTGTCTCATTTATCACATTTATAAGGTCAAAGTCCAAAATCAGTTCAATTAAGTCCCACAGTCAATCGTTTCACTGTTAAAAGCGATGCAACCTAGTAATATCAGAAAAATATCGCTAAATACATGTTGGTACGAATATGTGACGCAACCGTTGTAACTCAAACGGACTGATACCGTTAGAAAGTCAATGAAATGTAGTTTTTGAAACTGTCTCTATTTCTTCAGCGCGCGCTAACGGCTAGGATTGGTCCCACAGTAAAAAATGACTTATTTATCTAAATTTTTAAATAAAGCGCTACCACAGCGCCCAGTGTAATCGCTGAGTTCCAGCAATCATGTCAAATTAAGAAGAATGTTATTTCTTGGAGTCCAATTGTCTCATTTATCACATTTATAAGGTCAAAGTCCAAAATCAGTTCAATTAAGTCCCACAGTCAATCGTTTCACTGTTAAAAGCGATGCAACCTAGTAATATCAGAAAAATATCGCTAAATACATGTTGGTACGAATATGTGACGCAACCGTTGTAACTCAAACGGACTGATACCGTTAGAAAGTCAATGAAATGTAGTTTTTGAAACTGTCTCTATTTCTTCAGCGCGCGCTAACGGCTAGGATTGGTCCCACAGTAAAAAATGACTTATTTATCTAAATTTTTAAATAAAGCGCTACCACAGCGCCCAGTGTAATCGCTGAGTTCCAGCAATCATGTCAAATTAAGAAGAATGTTATTTCTTGGAGTCCAATTGTCTCATTTATCACATTTATAAGGTCAAAGTCCAAAATCAGTTCAATTAAGTCCCACAGTCAATCGTTTCACTGTTAAAAGCGATGCAACCTAGTAATATCAGAAAAATATCGCTAAATACATGTTGGTACGAATATGTGACGCAACCGTTGTAACTCAAACGGACTGATACCGTTAGAAAGTCAATGAAATGTAGTTTTTGAAACTGTCTCTATTTCTTCAGCGCGCGCTAACGGCTAGGATTGGTCCCACAGTAAAAAATGACTTATTTATCTAAATTTTTAAATAAAGCGCTACCACAGCGCCCAGTGTAATCGCTGAGTTCCAGCAATCATGTCAAATTAAGAAGAATGTTATTTCTTGGAGTCCAATTGTCTCATTTATCACATTTATAAGGTCAAAGTCCAAAATCAGTTCAATTAAGTCCCACAGTCAATCGTTTCACTGTTAAAAGCGATGCAACCTAGTAATATCAGAAAAATATCGCTAAATACATGTTGGTACGAATATGTGACGCAACCGTTGTAACTCAAACGGACTGATACCGTTAGAAAGTCAATGAAATGTAGTTTTTGAAACTGTCTCTATTTCTTCAGCGCGCGCTAACGGCTAGGATTGGTCCCACAGTAAAAAATGACTTATTTATCTAAATTTTTAAATAAAGCGCTACCACAGCGCCCAGTGTAATCGCTGAGTTCCAGCAATCATGTCAAATTAAGAAGAATGTTATTTCTTGGAGTCCAATTGTCTCATTTATCACATTTATAAGGTCAAAGTCCAAAATCAGTTCAATTAAGTCCCACAGTCAATCGTTTCACTGTTAAAAGCGATGCAACCTAGTAATATCAGAAAAATATCGCTAAATACATGTTGGTACGAATATGTGACGCAACCGTTGTAACTCAAACGGACTGATACCGTTAGAAAGTCAATGAAATGTAGTTTTTGAAACTGTCTCTATTTCTTCAGCGCGCGCTAACGGCTAGGATTGGTCCCACAGTAAAAAATGACTTATTTATCTAAATTTTTAAATAAAGCGCTACCACAGCGCCCAGTGTAATCGCTGAGTTCCAGCAATCATGTCAAATTAAGAAGAATGTTATTTCTTGGAGTCCAATTGTCTCATTTATCACATTTATAAGGTCAAAGTCCAAAATCAGTTCAATTAAGTCCCACAGTCAATCGTTTCACTGTTAAAAGCGATGCAACCTAGTAATATCAGAAAAATATCGCTAAATACATGTTGGTACGAATATGTGACGCAACCGTTGTAACTCAAACGGACTGATACCGTTAGAAAGTCAATGAAATGTAGTTTTTGAAACTGTCTCTATTTCTTCAGCGCGCGCTAACGGCTAGGATTGGTCCCACAGTAAAAAATGACTTATTTATCTAAATTTTTAAATAAAGCGCTACCACAGCGCCCAGTGTAATCGCTGAGTTCCAGCAATCATGTCAAATTAAGAAGAATGTTATTTCTTGGAGTCCAATTGTCTCATTTATCACATTTATAAGGTCAAAGTCCAAAATCAGTTCAATTAAGTCCCACAGTCAATCGTTTCACTGTTAAAAGCGATGCAACCTAGTAATATCAGAAAAATATCGCTAAATACATGTTGGTACGAATATGTGACGCAACCGTTGT
Organism: Hydractinia echinata; assembly: GCA_030067915.1. Taxonomy (NCBI): domain Eukaryota; kingdom Metazoa; phylum Cnidaria; class Hydrozoa; order Anthoathecata; family Hydractiniidae; genus Hydractinia; species Hydractinia echinata. Next base: position 19,317 of record JASGCC010002199.1, on the reverse strand, counting down.
AACTCAAACGGACTGATACCGTTAGAAAGTCAATGAAATGTAGTTTTTGAAACTGTCTCTATTTCTTCAGCGCGCGCTAACGGCTAGGATTGGTCCCACAGTAAAAAATGACTTATTTATCTAAATTTTTAAATAAAGCGCTACCACAGCGCCCAGTGTAATCGCTGAGTTCCAGCAATCATGTCAAATTAAGAAGAATGTTATTTCTTGGAGTCCAATTGTCTCATTTATCACATTTATAAGGTCAAAGTCCAAAATCAGTTCAATTAAGTCCCACAGTCAATCGTTTCACTGTTAAAAGCGATGCAACCTAGTAATATCAGAAAAATATCGCTAAATACATGTTGGTACGAATATGTGACGCAACCGTTGTAACTCAAACGGACTGATACCGTTAGAAAGTCAATGAAATGTAGTTTTTGAAACTGTCTCTATTTCTTCAGCGCGCGCTAACGGCTAGGATTGGTCCCACAGTAAAAAATGACTTATTTATCTAAATTTTTAAATAAAGCGCTACCACAGCGCCCAGTGTAATCGCTGAGTTCCAGCAATCATGTCAAATTAAGAAGAATGTTATTTCTTGGAGTCCAATTGTCTCATTTATCACATTTATAAGGTCAAAGTCCAAAATCAGTTCAATTAAGTCCCACAGTCAATCGTTTCACTGTTAAAAGCGATGCAACCTAGTAATATCAGAAAAATATCGCTAAATACATGTTGGTACGAATATGTGACGCAACCGTTGTAACTCAAACGGACTGATACCGTTAGAAAGTCAATGAAATGTAGTTTTTGAAACTGTCTCTATTTCTTCAGCGCGCGCTAACGGCTAGGATTGGTCCCACAGTAAAAAATGACTTATTTATCTAAATTTTTAAATAAAGCGCTACCACAGCGCCCAGTGTAATCGCTGAGTTCCAGCAATCATGTCAAATTAAGAAGAATGTTATTTCTTGGAGTCCAATTGTCTCATTTATCACATTTATAAGGTCAAAGTCCAAAATCAGTTCAATTAAGTCCCACAGTCAATCGTTTCACTGTTAAAAGCGATGCAACCTAGTAATATCAGAAAAATATCGCTAAATACATGTTGGTACGAATATGTGACGCAACCGTTGTAACTCAAACGGACTGATACCGTTAGAAAGTCAATGAAATGTAGTTTTTGAAACTGTCTCTATTTCTTCAGCGCGCGCTAACGGCTAGGATTGGTCCCACAGTAAAAAATGACTTATTTATCTAAATTTTTAAATAAAGCGCTACCACAGCGCCCAGTGTAATCGCTGAGTTCCAGCAATCATGTCAAATTAAGAAGAATGTTATTTCTTGGAGTCCAATTGTCTCATTTATCACATTTATAAGGTCAAAGTCCAAAATCAGTTCAATTAAGTCCCACAGTCAATCGTTTCACTGTTAAAAGCGATGCAACCTAGTAATATCAGAAAAATATCGCTAAATACATGTTGGTACGAATATGTGACGCAACCGTTGTAACTCAAACGGACTGATACCGTTAGAAAGTCAATGAAATGTAGTTTTTGAAACTGTCTCTATTTCTTCAGCGCGCGCTAACGGCTAGGATTGGTCCCACAGTAAAAAATGACTTATTTATCTAAATTTTTAAATAAAGCGCTACCACAGCGCCCAGTGTAATCGCTGAGTTCCAGCAATCATGTCAAATTAAGAAGAATGTTATTTCTTGGAGTCCAATTGTCTCATTTATCACATTTATAAGGTCAAAGTCCAAAATCAGTTCAATTAAGTCCCACAGTCAATCGTTTCACTGTTAAAAGCGATGCAACCTAGTAATATCAGAAAAATATCGCTAAATACATGTTGGTACGAATATGTGACGCAACCGTTGTAACTCAAACGGACTGATACCGTTAGAAAGTCAATGAAATGTAGTTTTTGAAACTGTCTCTATTTCTTCAGCGCGCGCTAACGGCTAGGATTGGTCCCACAGTAAAAAATGACTTATTTATCTAAATTTTTAAATAAAGCGCTACCACAGCGCCCAGTGTAATCGCTGAGTTCCAGCAATCATGTCAAATTAAGAAGAATGTTATTTCTTGGAGTCCAATTGTCTCATTTATCACATTTATAAGGTCAAAGTCCAAAATCAGTTCAATTAAGTCCCACAGTCAATCGTTTCACTGTTAAAAGCGATGCAACCTAGTAATATCAGAAAAATATCGCTAAATACATGTTGGTACGAATATGTGACGCAACCGTTGTAACTCAAACGGACTGATACCGTTAGAAAGTCAATGAAATGTAGTTTTTGAAACTGTCTCTATTTCTTCAGCGCGCGCTAACGGCTAGGATTGGTCCCACAGTAAAAAATGACTTATTTATCTAAATTTTTAAATAAAGCGCTACCACAGCGCCCAGTGTAATCGCTGAGTTCCAGCAATCATGTCAAATTAAGAAGAATGTTATTTCTTGGAGTCCAATTGTCTCATTTATCACATTTATAAGGTCAAAGTCCAAAATCAGTTCAATTAAGTCCCACAGTCAATCGTTTCACTGTTAAAAGCGATGCAACCTAGTAATATCAGAAAAATATCGCTAAATACATGTTGGTACGAATATGTGACGCAACCGTTGTAACTCAAACGGACTGATACCGTTAGAAAGTCAATGAAATGTAGTTTTTGAAACTGTCTCTATTTCTTCAGCGCGCGCTAACGGCTAGGATTGGTCCCACAGTAAAAAATGACTTATTTATCTAAATTTTTAAATAAAGCGCTACCACAGCGCCCAGTGTAATCGCTGAGTTCCAGCAATCATGTCAAATTAAGAAGAATGTTATTTCTTGGAGTCCAATTGTCTCATTTATCACATTTATAAGGTCAAAGTCCAAAATCAGTTCAATTAAGTCCCACAGTCAATCGTTTCACTGTTAAAAGCGATGCAACCTAGTAATATCAGAAAAATATCGCTAAATACATGTTGGTACGAATATGTGACGCAACCGTTGTAACTCAAACGGACTGATACCGTTAGAAAGTCAATGAAATGTAGTTTTTGAAACTGTCTCTATTTCTTCAGCGCGCGCTAACGGCTAGGATTGGTCCCACAGTAAAAAATGACTTATTTATCTAAATTTTTAAATAAAGCGCTACCACAGCGCCCAGTGTAATCGCTGAGTTCCAGCAATCATGTCAAATTAAGAAGAATGTTATTTCTTGGAGTCCAATTGTCTCATTTATCACATTTATAAGGTCAAAGTCCAAAATCAGTTCAATTAAGTCCCACAGTCAATCGTTTCACTGTTAAAAGCGATGCAACCTAGTAATATCAGAAAAATATCGCTAAATACATGTTGGTACGAATATGTGACGCAACCGTTGTAACTCAAACGGACTGATACCGTTAGAAAGTCAATGAAATGTAGTTTTTGAAACTGTCTCTATTTCTTCAGCGCGCGCTAACGGCTAGGATTGGTCCCACAGTAAAAAATGACTTATTTATCTAAATTTTTAAATAAAGCGCTACCACAGCGCCCAGTGTAATCGCTGAGTTCCAGCAATCATGTCAAATTAAGAAGAATGTTATTTCTTGGAGTCCAATTGTCTCATTTATCACATTTATAAGGTCAAAGTCCAAAATCAGTTCAATTAAGTCCCACAGTCAATCGTTTCACTGTTAAAAGCGATGCAACCTAGTAATATCAGAAAAATATCGCTAAATACATGTTGGTACGAATATGTGACGCAACCGTTGTAACTCAAACGGACTGATACCGTTAGAAAGTCAATGAAATGTAGTTTTTGAAACTGTCTCTATTTCTTCAGCGCGCGCTAACGGCTAGGATTGGTCCCACAGTAAAAAATGACTTATTTATCTAAATTTTTAAATAAAGCGCTACCACAGCGCCCAGTGTAATCGCTGAGTTCCAGCAATCATGTCAAATTAAGAAGAATGTTATTTCTTGGAGTCCAATTGTCTCATTTATCACATTTATAAGGTCAAAGTCCAAAATCAGTTCAATTAAGTCCCACAGTCAATCGTTTCACTGTTAAAAGCGATGCAACCTAGTAATATCAGAAAAATATCGCTAAATACATGTTGGTACGAATATGTGACGCAACCGTTGTAACTCAAACGGACTGATACCGTTAGAAAGTCAATGAAATGTAGTTTTTGAAACTGTCTCTATTTCTTCAGCGCGCGCTAACGGCTAGGATTGGTCCCACAGTAAAAAATGACTTATTTATCTAAATTTTTAAATAAAGCGCTACCACAGCGCCCAGTGTAATCGCTGAGTTCCAGCAATCATGTCAAATTAAGAAGAATGTTATTTCTTGGAGTCCAATTGTCTCATTTATCACATTTATAAGGTCAAAGTCCAAAATCAGTTCAATTAAGTCCCACAGTCAATCGTTTCACTGTTAAAAGCGATGCAACCTAGTAATATCAGAAAAATATCGCTAAATACATGTTGGTACGAATATGTGACGCAACCGTTGTAACTCAAACGGACTGATACCGTTAGAAAGTCAATGAAATGTAGTTTTTGAAACTGTCTCTATTTCTTCAGCGCGCGCTAACGGCTAGGATTGGTCCCACAGTAAAAAATGACTTATTTATCTAAATTTTTAAATAAAGCGCTACCACAGCGCCCAGTGTAATCGCTGAGTTCCAGCAATCATGTCAAATTAAGAAGAATGTTATTTCTTGGAGTCCAATTGTCTCATTTATCACATTTATAAGGTCAAAGTCCAAAATCAGTTCAATTAAGTCCCACAGTCAATCGTTTCACTGTTAAAAGCGATGCAACCTAGTAATATCAGAAAAATATCGCTAAATACATGTTGGTACGAATATGTGACGCAACCGTTGTAACTCAAACGGACTGATACCGTTAGAAAGTCAATGAAATGTAGTTTTTGAAACTGTCTCTATTTCTTCAGCGCGCGCTAACGGCTAGGATTGGTCCCACAGTAAAAAATGACTTATTTATCTAAATTTTTAAATAAAGCGCTACCACAGCGCCCAGTGTAATCGCTGAGTTCCAGCAATCATGTCAAATTAAGAAGAATGTTATTTCTTGGAGTCCAATTGTCTCATTTATCACATTTATAAGGTCAAAGTCCAAAATCAGTTCAATTAAGTCCCACAGTCAATCGTTTCACTGTTAAAAGCGATGCAACCTAGTAATATCAGAAAAATATCGCTAAATACATGTTGGTACGAATATGTGACGCAACCGTTGTAACTCAAACGGACTGATACCGTTAGAAAGTCAATGAAATGTAGTTTTTGAAACTGTCTCTATTTCTTCAGCGCGCGCTAACGGCTAGGATTGGTCCCACAGTAAAAAATGACTTATTTATCTAAATTTTTAAATAAAGCGCTACCACAGCGCCCAGTGTAATCGCTGAGTTCCAGCAATCATGTCAAATTAAGAAGAATGTTATTTCTTGGAGTCCAATTGTCTCATTTATCACATTTATAAGGTCAAAGTCCAAAATCAGTTCAATTAAGTCCCACAGTCAATCGTTTCACTGTTAAAAGCGATGCAACCTAGTAATATCAGAAAAATATCGCTAAATACATGTTGGTACGAATATGTGACGCAACCGTTGTAACTCAAACGGACTGATACCGTTAGAAAGTCAATGAAATGTAGTTTTTGAAACTGTCTCTATTTCTTCAGCGCGCGCTAACGGCTAGGATTGGTCCCACAGTAAAAAATGACTTATTTATCTAAATTTTTAAATAAAGCGCTACCACAGCGCCCAGTGTAATCGCTGAGTTCCAGCAATCATGTCAAATTAAGAAGAATGTTATTTCTTGGAGTCCAATTGTCTCATTTATCACATTTATAAGGTCAAAGTCCAAAATCAGTTCAATTAAGTCCCACAGTCAATCGTTTCACTGTTAAAAGCGATGCAACCTAGTAATATCAGAAAAATATCGCTAAATACATGTTGGTACGAATATGTGACGCAACCGTTGTAACTCAAACGGACTGATACCGTTAGAAAGTCAATGAAATGTAGTTTTTGAAACTGTCTCTATTTCTTCAGCGCGCGCTAACGGCTAGGATTGGTCCCACAGTAAAAAATGACTTATTTATCTAAATTTTTAAATAAAGCGCTACCACAGCGCCCAGTGTAATCGCTGAGTTCCAGCAATCATGTCAAATTAAGAAGAATGTTATTTCTTGGAGTCCAATTGTCTCATTTATCACATTTATAAGGTCAAAGTCCAAAATCAGTTCAATTAAGTCCCACAGTCAATCGTTTCACTGTTAAAAGCGATGCAACCTAGTAATATCAGAAAAATATCGCTAAATACATGTTGGTACGAATATGTGACGCAACCGTTGTAACTCAAACGGACTGATACCGTTAGAAAGTCAATGAAATGTAGTTTTTGAAACTGTCTCTATTTCTTCAGCGCGCGCTAACGGCTAGGATTGGTCCCACAGTAAAAAATGACTTATTTATCTAAATTTTTAAATAAAGCGCTACCACAGCGCCCAGTGTAATCGCTGAGTTCCAGCAATCATGTCAAATTAAGAAGAATGTTATTTCTTGGAGTCCAATTGTCTCATTTATCACATTTATAAGGTCAAAGTCCAAAATCAGTTCAATTAAGTCCCACAGTCAATCGTTTCACTGTTAAAAGCGATGCAACCTAGTAATATCAGAAAAATATCGCTAAATACATGTTGGTACGAATATGTGACGCAACCGTTGTAACTCAAACGGACTGATACCGTTAGAAAGTCAATGAAATGTAGTTTTTGAAACTGTCTCTATTTCTTCAGCGCGCGCTAACGGCTAGGATTGGTCCCACAGTAAAAAATGACTTATTTATCTAAATTTTTAAATAAAGCGCTACCACAGCGCCCAGTGTAATCGCTGAGTTCCAGCAATCATGTCAAATTAAGAAGAATGTTATTTCTTGGAGTCCAATTGTCTCATTTATCACATTTATAAGGTCAAAGTCCAAAATCAGTTCAATTAAGTCCCACAGTCAATCGTTTCACTGTTAAAAGCGATGCAACCTAGTAATATCAGAAAAATATCGCTAAATACATGTTGGTACGAATATGTGACGCAACCGTTGTAACTCAAACGGACTGATACCGTTAGAAAGTCAATGAAATGTAGTTTTTGAAACTGTCTCTATTTCTTCAGCGCGCGCTAACGGCTAGGATTGGTCCCACAGTAAAAAATGACTTATTTATCTAAATTTTTAAATAAAGCGCTACCACAGCGCCCAGTGTAATCGCTGAGTTCCAGCAATCATGTCAAATTAAGAAGAATGTTATTTCTTGGAGTCCAATTGTCTCATTTATCACATTTATAAGGTCAAAGTCCAAAATCAGTTCAATTAAGTCCCACAGTCAATCGTTTCACTGTTAAAAGCGATGCAACCTAGTAATATCAGAAAAATATCGCTAAATACATGTTGGTACGAATATGTGACGCAACCGTTGTAACTCAAACGGACTGATACCGTTAGAAAGTCAATGAAATGTAGTTTTTGAAACTGTCTCTATTTCTTCAGCGCGCGCTAACGGCTAGGATTGGTCCCACAGTAAAAAATGACTTATTTATCTAAATTTTTAAATAAAGCGCTACCACAGCGCCCAGTGTAATCGCTGAGTTCCAGCAATCATGTCAAATTAAGAAGAATGTTATTTCTTGGAGTCCAATTGTCTCATTTATCACATTTATAAGGTCAAAGTCCAAAATCAGTTCAATTAAGTCCCACAGTCAATCGTTTCACTGTTAAAAGCGATGCAACCTAGTAATATCAGAAAAATATCGCTAAATACATGTTGGTACGAATATGTGACGCAACCGTTGTAACTCAAACGGACTGATACCGTTAGAAAGTCAATGAAATGTAGTTTTTGAAACTGTCTCTATTTCTTCAGCGCGCGCTAACGGCTAGGATTGGTCCCACAGTAAAAAATGACTTATTTATCTAAATTTTTAAATAAAGCGCTACCACAGCGCCCAGTGTAATCGCTGAGTTCCAGCAATCATGTCAAATTAAGAAGAATGTTATTTCTTGGAGTCCAATTGTCTCATTTATCACATTTATAAGGTCAAAGTCCAAAATCAGTTCAATTAAGTCCCACAGTCAATCGTTTCACTGTTAAAAGCGATGCAACCTAGTAATATCAGAAAAATATCGCTAAATACATGTTGGTACGAATATGTGACGCAACCGTTGTAACTCAAACGGACTGATACCGTTAGAAAGTCAATGAAATGTAGTTTTTGAAACTGTCTCTATTTCTTCAGCGCGCGCTAACGGCTAGGATTGGTCCCACAGTAAAAAATGACTTATTTATCTAAATTTTTAAATAAAGCGCTACCACAGCGCCCAGTGTAATCGCTGAGTTCCAGCAATCATGTCAAATTAAGAAGAATGTTATTTCTTGGAGTCCAATTGTCTCATTTATCACATTTATAAGGTCAAAGTCCAAAATCAGTTCAATTAAGTCCCACAGTCAATCGTTTCACTGTTAAAAGCGATGCAACCTAGTAATATCAGAAAAATATCGCTAAATACATGTTGGTACGAATATGTGACGCAACCGTTGTAACTCAAACGGACTGATACCGTTAGAAAGTCAATGAAATGTAGTTTTTGAAACTGTCTCTATTTCTTCAGCGCGCGCTAACGGCTAGGATTGGTCCCACAGTAAAAAATGACTTATTTATCTAAATTTTTAAATAAAGCGCTACCACAGCGCCCAGTGTAATCGCTGAGTTCCAGCAATCATGTCAAATTAAGAAGAATGTTATTTCTTGGAGTCCAATTGTCTCATTTATCACATTTATAAGGTCAAAGTCCAAAATCAGTTCAATTAAGTCCCACAGTCAATCGTTTCACTGTTAAAAGCGATGCAACCTAGTAATATCAGAAAAATATCGCTAAATACATGTTGGTACGAATATGTGACGCAACCGTTGTAACTCAAACGGACTGATACCGTTAGAAAGTCAATGAAATGTAGTTTTTGAAACTGTCTCTATTTCTTCAGCGCGCGCTAACGGCTAGGATTGGTCCCACAGTAAAAAATGACTTATTTATCTAAATTTTTAAATAAAGCGCTACCACAGCGCCCAGTGTAATCGCTGAGTTCCAGCAATCATGTCAAATTAAGAAGAATGTTATTTCTTGGAGTCCAATTGTCTCATTTATCACATTTATAAGGTCAAAGTCCAAAATCAGTTCAATTAAGTCCCACAGTCAATCGTTTCACTGTTAAAAGCGATGCAACCTAGTAATATCAGAAAAATATCGCTAAATACATGTTGGTACGAATATGTGACGCAACCGTTGTAACTCAAACGGACTGATACCGTTAGAAAGTCAATGAAATGTAGTTTTTGAAACTGTCTCTATTTCTTCAGCGCGCGCTAACGGCTAGGATTGGTCCCACAGTAAAAAATGACTTATTTATCTAAATTTTTAAATAAAGCGCTACCACAGCGCCCAGTGTAATCGCTGAGTTCCAGCAATCATGTCAAATTAAGAAGAATGTTATTTCTTGGAGTCCAATTGTCTCATTTATCACATTTATAAGGTCAAAGTCCAAAATCAGTTCAATTAAGTCCCACAGTCAATCGTTTCACTGTTAAAAGCGATGCAACCTAGTAATATCAGAAAAATATCGCTAAATACATGTTGGTACGAATATGTGACGCAACCGTTGTAACTCAAACGGACTGATACCGTTAGAAAGTCAATGAAATGTAGTTTTTGAAACTGTCTCTATTTCTTCAGCGCGCGCTAACGGCTAGGATTGGTCCCACAGTAAAAAATGACTTATTTATCTAAATTTTTAAATAAAGCGCTACCACAGCGCCCAGTGTAATCGCTGAGTTCCAGCAATCATGTCAAATTAAGAAGAATGTTATTTCTTGGAGTCCAATTGTCTCATTTATCACATTTATAAGGTCAAAGTCCAAAATCAGTTCAATTAAGTCCCACAGTCAATCGTTTCACTGTTAAAAGCGATGCAACCTAGTAATATCAGAAAAATATCGCTAAATACATGTTGGTACGAATATGTGACGCAACCGTTGTAACTCAAACGGACTGATACCGTTAGAAAGTCAATGAAATGTAGTTTTTGAAACTGTCTCTATTTCTTCAGCGCGCGCTAACGGCTAGGATTGGTCCCACAGTAAAAAATGACTTATTTATCTAAATTTTTAAATAAAGCGCTACCACAGCGCCCAGTGTAATCGCTGAGTTCCAGCAATCATGTCAAATTAAGAAGAATGTTATTTCTTGGAGTCCAATTGTCTCATTTATCACATTTATAAGGTCAAAGTCCAAAATCAGTTCAATTAAGTCCCACAGTCAATCGTTTCACTGTTAAAAGCGATGCAACCTAGTAATATCAGAAAAATATCGCTAAATACATGTTGGTACGAATATGTGACGCAACCGTTGTAACTCAAACGGACTGATACCGTTAGAAAGTCAATGAAATGTAGTTTTTGAAACTGTCTCTATTTCTTCAGCGCGCGCTAACGGCTAGGATTGGTCCCACAGTAAAAAATGACTTATTTATCTAAATTTTTAAATAAAGCGCTACCACAGCGCCCAGTGTAATCGCTGAGTTCCAGCAATCATGTCAAATTAAGAAGAATGTTATTTCTTGGAGTCCAATTGTCTCATTTATCACATTTATAAGGTCAAAGTCCAAAATCAGTTCAATTAAGTCCCACAGTCAATCGTTTCACTGTTAAAAGCGATGCAACCTAGTAATATCAGAAAAATATCGCTAAATACATGTTGGTACGAATATGTGACGCAACCGTTGTAACTCAAACGGACTGATACCGTTAGAAAGTCAATGAAATGTAGTTTTTGAAACTGTCTCTATTTCTTCAGCGCGCGCTAACGGCTAGGATTGGTCCCACAGTAAAAAATGACTTATTTATCTAAATTTTTAAATAAAGCGCTACCACAGCGCCCAGTGTAATCGCTGAGTTCCAGCAATCATGTCAAATTAAGAAGAATGTTATTTCTTGGAGTCCAATTGTCTCATTTATCACATTTATAAGGTCAAAGTCCAAAATCAGTTCAATTAAGTCCCACAGTCAATCGTTTCACTGTTAAAAGCGATGCAACCTAGTAATATCAGAAAAATATCGCTAAATACATGTTGGTACGAATATGTGACGCAACCGTTGTAACTCAAACGGACTGATACCGTTAGAAAGTCAATGAAATGTAGTTTTTGAAACTGTCTCTATTTCTTCAGCGCGCGCTAACGGCTAGGATTGGTCCCACAGTAAAAAATGACTTATTTATCTAAATTTTTAAATAAAGCGCTACCACAGCGCCCAGTGTAATCGCTGAGTTCCAGCAATCATGTCAAATTAAGAAGAATGTTATTTCTTGGAGTCCAATTGTCTCATTTATCACATTTATAAGGTCAAAGTCCAAAATCAGTTCAATTAAGTCCCACAGTCAATCGTTTCACTGTTAAAAGCGATGCAACCTAGTAATATCAGAAAAATATCGCTAAATACATGTTGGTACGAATATGTGACGCAACCGTTGTAACTCAAACGGACTGATACCGTTAGAAAGTCAATGAAATGTAGTTTTTGAAACTGTCTCTATTTCTTCAGCGCGCGCTAACGGCTAGGATTGGTCCCACAGTAAAAAATGACTTATTTATCTAAATTTTTAAATAAAGCGCTACCACAGCGCCCAGTGTAATCGCTGAGTTCCAGCAATCATGTCAAATTAAGAAGAATGTTATTTCTTGGAGTCCAATTGTCTCATTTATCACATTTATAAGGTCAAAGTCCAAAATCAGTTCAATTAAGTCCCACAGTCAATCGTTTCACTGTTAAAAGCGATGCAACCTAGTAATATCAGAAAAATATCGCTAAATACATGTTGGTACGAATATGTGACGCAACCGTTGTAACTCAAACGGACTGATACCGTTAGAAAGTCAATGAAATGTAGTTTTTGAAACTGTCTCTATTTCTTCAGCGCGCGCTAACGGCTAGGATTGGTCCCACAGTAAAAAATGACTTATTTATCTAAATTTTTAAATAAAGCGCTACCACAGCGCCCAGTGTAATCGCTGAGTTCCAGCAATCATGTCAAATTAAGAAGAATGTTATTTCTTGGAGTCCAATTGTCTCATTTATCACATTTATAAGGTCAAAGTCCAAAATCAGTTCAATTAAGTCCCACAGTCAATCGTTTCACTGTTAAAAGCGATGCAACCTAGTAATATCAGAAAAATATCGCTAAATACATGTTGGTACGAATATGTGACGCAACCGTTGTAACTCAAACGGACTGATACCGTTAGAAAGTCAATGAAATGTAGTTTTTGAAACTGTCTCTATTTCTTCAGCGCGCGCTAACGGCTAGGATTGGTCCCACAGTAAAAAATGACTTATTTATCTAAATTTTTAAATAAAGCGCTACCACAGCGCCCAGTGTAATCGCTGAGTTCCAGCAATCATGTCAAATTAAGAAGAATGTTATTTCTTGGAGTCCAATTGTCTCATTTATCACATTTATAAGGTCAAAGTCCAAAATCAGTTCAATTAAGTCCCACAGTCAATCGTTTCACTGTTAAAAGCGATGCAACCTAGTAATATCAGAAAAATATCGCTAAATACATGTTGGTACGAATATGTGACGCAACCGTTGTAACTCAAACGGATGATACCGTTAGAAAGTCAATGAAATGTAGTTTTTGAAACTGTCTCTATTTCTTCAGCGCGCGCTAACGGCTAGGATTGGTCCCAGTAAAAAATGACTTATTTATCTAAATTTTTAAATAAAGCGCTACCACAGCGCCCAGTGTAATCGCTGAGTTCCAGCAATCATGTCAAATTAAGAAGAATGTTATTTCTTGGAGTCCAATTGTCTCATTTATCACATTTATAAGGTCAAAGTCCAAAATCAGTTCAATTAAGTCCCACAGTCAATCGTTTCACTGTTAAAAGCGATGCAACCTAGTAATATCAGAAAAATATCGCTAAATACATGTTGGTACGAATATGTGACGCAACCGTTGTAACTCAAACGGACTGATACCGTTAGAAAGTCAATGAAATGTAGTTTTTGAAACTGTCTCTATTTCTTCAGCGCGCGCTAACGGCTAGGATTGGTCCCACAGTAAAAAATGACTTATTTATCTAAATTTTTAAATAAAGCGCTACCACAGCGCCCAGTGTAATCGCTGAGTTCCAGCAATCATGTCAAATTAAGAAGAATGTTATTTCTTGGAGTCCAATTGTCTCATTTATCACATTTATAAGGTCAAAGTCCAAAATCAGTTCAATTAAGTCCCACAGTCAATCGTTTCACTGTTAAAAGCGATGCAACCTAGTAATATCAGAAAAATATCGCTAAATACATGTTGGTACGAATATGTGACGCAACCGTTGTAACTCAAACGGACTGATACCGTTAGAAAGTCAATGAAATGTAGTTTTTGAAACTGTCTCTATTTCTTCAGCGCGCGCTAACGGCTAGGATTGGTCCCAAGTAAAAAATGACTTATTTATCTAAATTTTTAAATAAAGCGCTACCACAGCGCCCAGTGTAATTGCTGAGTTCCAGCAATCATGTCAAATTAAGAAGAATGTTATTTCTTGGAGTCCAATTGTCTCATTTATCACATTTATAAGGTCAAAGTCCAAAATCAGTTCAATTAAGTCCCACAGTCAATCGTTTCACTGTTAAAAGCGATGCAACCTAGTAATATCAGAAAAATATCGCTAAATACATGTTGGTACGAATATGTGACGCAACCGTTGTAACTCAAACAGACTGATACCGTTAGAAAGTCAATGAAATGTAGTTTTTGAAACTGTCTCTATTTCTTCAGCGCGCGCTAACGGCTAGGATTGGTCCCACAGTAAAAAATGACTTATTTATCTAAATTTTTAAATAAAGCGCTACCACAGCGCCCAGTGTAATCGCTGAGTTCCAGCAATCATGTCAAATTAAGAAGAATGTTATTTCTTGGAGTCCAATTGTCTCATTTATCACATTTATAAGGTCAAAGTCCAAAATCAGTTCAATTAAGTCCCACAGTCAATCGTTTCACTGTTAAAAGCGATGCAACCTAGTAATATCAGAAAAATATCGCTAAATACATGTTGGTACGAATATGTGACGCAACCGTTGTAACTCAAACGGACTGATACCGTTAGAAAGTCAATGAAATGTAGTTTTTGAAACTGTCTCTATTTCTTCAGCGCGGCTAACGGCTAGGATTGGTCCACAGTAAAAATGACTTATTTATCTAAATTTTTAAATAAAGCGCTACACAGCGCCCAGTGTAATCGCTGAGTTCCAGCAATCATGTCAAATTAAGAAGAATGTTATTTCTTGGAGTCCAATTGTTCATTTATCACATTTAAAGGTCAAAGTCCAAAATCAGTTCAATTAAGTCCCACAGTCAATCGTTTCACTGTTAAAAGCGATGCAACCTAGTAATATCAGAAAAATATCGCTAAATACATGTTGGTACGAATATGTGACGAACCGTTGTAACTCAAACGGACTGATACCGTTAGAAAGTCAATGAAATGTAGTTTTTGAAACTGTCTCTATTTCTTCAGCGCGCTAACGGCTAGGATTGTCCACAGTAAAGACTTATTTATCTAAATTTTTAAATAAAGCGCTACCACAGCGCCCAGTGTAATCGCTGAGTTCCAGCAATCATGTCAAATTAAGAAGAATGTTATTTCTTGGAGTCCAATTGTCTCATTTATCACATTTATAAGGTCAAAGTCCAAAATCAGTTCAATTAAGTCCCACAGTCAATCGTTTCACTGTTAAAAGCGATGCAACCTAGTAATATCAGAAAATATCGCTAAATACATGTTTACGAATATGTGACGCAACCGTGTAACTCAAACGGACTGATACCGTTAGAAAGTCAATGAAATGTAGTTTTGAAACGTCTCTATTTTTCAGCGCGCGCTAACGGCTAGGATTGGTCCCAGTAAAAATGACTTTTTATCTAAATTTTAAATAAAGCGCTACCACAGCGCCCAGTGTAATGCTGAGTTCCAGCAATCATGTCAAATTAAGAAGAATGTTATTTCTTGGAGTCCAATTGTTCATTTATCACATTTATAAGGTCAAAGTCCAAAATCAGTTCAATTAAGTCCCACAGTCAATCGTTTCACTGTTAAAAGCGATGCAACCTAGTAATATCAGAAAAATATCGCTAAATACATGTTGGTACGAATATGTGACGCAACCGTTGTAACTCAAACGGACTGATACCGTTAGAAAGTCAATGAAATGTAGTTTTTGAAACTGTCTCTATTTCTTCAGCGCGCGCTAACGGCTAGGATTGGTCCACAGTAAAAAATGACTTATTTATCTAAATTTTTAAATAAAGCGCTACCACAGCGCCCAGTGTAATTGCTGAGTTCCAGCAATCATGTCAAATTAAGAAGAATGTTATTTCTTGGAGTCCAATTGTGTCATTTATCACATTTATAAGGTCAAAGTCCAAAATCAGTTCAATTAAGTCCCACAGTCAATCGTTTCACTGTTAAAAGCGATGCAACCTAGTAATATCAGAAAAATATCGCTAAATACATGTTGGTACGAATATGTGACGCAACCGTTGTAACTCAAACGGATGATACCGTTAGAAAGTCAATGAAATGTAGTTTTGAAACTGTCTCTATTTTTCAGCGCGGCTAACGGCTAGGATTGGTCCACAGTAAAAATGACTTATTTATCTAAATTTTTAAATAAAGCGCTACACAGCGCCCAGTGTAATTGAGTTCCAGCAATCATGTCAAATTAAGAAGAATGTTATTTCTTGGAGTCCAATTGTCTCATTTATCACATTTATAAGTCAAAGTCCAAAATCAGTTCAATTAAGTCCCACAGTCAATCGTTTCACTGTTAAGCGATGCAACCTAGTAATATCAGAAAAATATCGCTAATACATGTTGGTACAATGTGACGCAACGTTGTAACTCAACGGACTGATACCGTTAGAAAGTCAATGAAATGTAGTTTGAAACTGTTCTATTTCTTCAGCGCGCGCTAACGGCTAGGATTGGTCCCACAGTAAAAATGACTTATTTATCTAAATTTTTAAATAAAGCGCTACCACAGCGCCCAGTGTAATCGCTGAGTTCCAGCAATCATGTCAAATTAAGAAGAATGTTATTTCTTGGAGTCCAATTGTGTCATTTATCACATTTATAAGGTCAAAGTCCAAAATCAGTTCAATTAAGTCCCACAGTCAATCGTTTCACTGTTAAAAGCGATGCAACCTAGTAATATCAGAAAAATATCGCTAAATACATGTTGGTACGAATGTGACGCAACCGTTGTAACTCAAACGGATGATACGTTAGAAAGTCAATGAAATGTTTTTGAAACTGTCTCTATTTTTCGCGCGCTAACGGCTAGGATTGGTCCCACAGTAAAAAATGACTTATTTATCTAAATTTTAATAAAGCGCTACCAAGCAGTGTAATCGCTGAGTTCCAGCAATCATGTCAAATTAAGAAGAATGTTATTTCTTGGAGTCCAATTGTTCATTTATCACATTTATAAGGTCAAAGTCAAAATCAGTTCAATTAAGTCCCACAGTCAATCGTTTCACTGTTAAAAGCGATGCAACCTAGTAATATCAGAAATATCGCTAAATACATGTTGGTACGAATATGACGCAACCGTTGTAACTCAAACGGACTGATACGTTAGAAAGTCAATGAAATGTAGTTTTTGAAACTGTCTCTATTTCTTCAGCGCGGCTAACGGCTAGGATTGGTCCACAGTAAAAATGACTTATTTATCTAAATTTTAAATAAAGCGCTACCACAGCGCCAGTGTAATCGCTGAGTTCCAGCAATCATGTCAAATTAAGAAGAATGTTATTTCTTGGAGTCCAATTGTCTCATTTATCACATTTATAAGTCAAAGTCCAAAATCAGTTCAATTAAGTCCCACAGTCAATCGTTTCACTGTTAAAAGCGATGCAACCTAGTAATATCAGAAAATATCGCTAAATACATGTTGTACGAATATGTGACGAACCGTTGTAACTCAAACGGACTGATACCGTTAGAAAGTCAATGAAATGTAGTTTTGAAACTGTCTCTATTTTTCAGCGCGCGCTAACGGCTAGGATTGGTCCCACAGTAAAAAATGACTTATTTATCTAAATTTTAAATAAAGCGCTACCACAGCGCCAGTGTAATCGCTGAGTTCAGCAATCATGTCAATTAAGAAGAATGTTATTTCTTGGAGTCCAATTGTGTCATTTTACACATTTATAAGGTCAAAAGTCCAAATCAGTTCAATTAAGTCACAGTCAGTTAATCGTTTCACTGTTAAAAGCGATGCAACCTAGTAATATCAGAAAAATATCGCTAAATACATGTTGGTACGAATATGTGACGCAACCGTTGTAACTCAAACGGATGATACGTTAGAAAGTCAATGAAATGTAGTTTTGAAACTGTCTCTATTCTTTCAGCGCGCGCTAACGGCTAGGATTGGTCCACAGTAAAAAATGACTTATTTATCTAAATTTTTAAATAAAGCGCTACCACAGCGCCCGTGTAATCTGAGTTCCAGCAATCATGTCAAATTAAGAAGAATGTTATTTCTTGGAGTCCAATTGTCTCATTATCACATTTATAAGGTCAAAGTCCAAAATCAGTTCAATTAAGTCCCACAGTCAATCGTTTCACTGTTAAAAGCGATGCAACCTAGTAATATCAGAAAATATCGCTAAATACATGTTGGTACGAATATGTGACGCAACCGTTGTAACTCAAACGGACTGATACCGTTAGAAAGTCAATGAAATGTAGTTTTTGCTGTCTCTATTTCTTCAGCGCCGGCTAACGGCTAGGATTGGTCCACAGTAAAAAATGACTTATTTATCTAAATTTTTTAAATAAAGCGCTACCACAGCGCCCAGTGTAATCTGAGTTCCAGCAATATGTCAAATTAAGAAGAATGTTATTTCTTGGAGTCCAATTGTGTCATTTATCACATTATAAGGTCAAAGTCCAAAATCAGTTCAATTAAGTCCACAGTCAATCGTTTCACTGTTAAAAGCGATGCAACCTAGTAATGTATCAGAAAAATATCGCTAAATACATGTTGGTACGAATATGTGACGCAACCGTTGTAACTCAAACGGACTGATACCGTTAGAAAGTCAATGAAATGTAGTTTGAAACTGTCTCTATTTTTTCAGCGCGCGCTAACGGCTAGGATTGGTCCACAAAGAAAAATGACTTATTTATCTAAATTTAAATAAAGCGCTACCACAGCGCCAGTGTAATCGCTGAGTTCCAGCAATCATGTCAAATTAAGAAGAATGTTATTCTGGAGTCCAATTGTTCATTTATCACATTTAATAAGGTCAAAGTCCAAATCAGTTCAATTAAGTCCCACAGTCAATCGTTTCACTGTTAAAAGCGATGCAACCTAGTAATAGAAAATATCGCTAAATACATGTTGGTACGAATATGTGACGCAACCGTTGTAACTCAAACGGACTGATACCGTTAGAAAGTCAATGAAATGTAGTTTTTAAACTGTCCTCTATTTCTTCAGCGCGCGCTAACGGATAGGATTGGTCCCACAGTAAAAATGACTTATTTATCTAAATTTTTAAATAAAGCGCTACCACAGCGCCCAGTGTAATCGTGAGTTCCAGCAATCATGTCAAATTAAGAAGAATGTTATTTCTTGGAGTCAATTGTGTCATTTATCACATTTATAAGGTCAAAGTCCAAAATCAGTTCAATTAAGTCCCACAGTCAATCGTTTCACTGTAAAAAGCGATGCAACCTAGTAATATCAGAAAAATATCGCTAAATACATGTTGGTACGAAATGTGACGCAAACCGTTGTAACTCAAACGGACTGATACGTTAGAAGTCAATGAAATGTAGTTTTTGAAATGTCTCTATTTTTTCAGCGCGCGCTAACGGCTAGGATGGTCCCACAGTAAAAAATGACTTATTATCTAAATTTAAATAAAGCGCTACCACAGCGCCAGTGTAATTGCTGAGTTCCAGCAATCATGTCAAATTAAGAAGAATGTTATTTTTGGAGTCCAATTGTCTCATTTATCACATTTATAAGGTCAAAGTCCAAAATCAGTTCAATTAAGTCCCACAGTCAAATCGTTTCACTGTTTAAAAGCGATGCAACCTAGTAATGTCAGAAAAATATCGCTAAATACATGTTGGTAAATATGTGACACAACCGTTGTAACTCAAACGGACTGATACGTTAGAAAGTCAATGAATGTAGTTTTTGAAACTGTCT